>MJUU01048818.1:113964-125447 GCA_002080025.1 Modiolus philippinarum
AAAACTGGTTAATATTATTAGTTAGGCACGGTGACTCGCACACAAGTGTCTTTTGATTTTGAGACTGGGCTAACCCTTAATATTTATGCAAGCTGTTCCTCAATGAAATGCTGCATCTATGAATGGTACATGATCCTTTCAAACATTCAGATCTTCAGTTATCCGGGCAGTACTATCGATAAACTGATGATGTTAATTTAATATTATAGCTACAATAAACTAAAACAAACAAGCTCCCCCTAAATCAGGGCAACTTGACAGAATTGCATTGCAAAACCAGCGAATTATGTACAGAAAACGTAGAAGAAGAAAACTGAATCAAATACTAGTATAACGATAATTTCTTGGTCCCGACACCTGTCCTTAAATTCGTTTTAAAAGTTTATTTTCGACAGTCCAAAGATTCATGTCGGTATAATCCTCCCCCTCCTCCAAACCATTCACACTGTATTTCTACAAAACTCGAAATTGTCATGAAACTTGTAATCTATGGTTGTACTACACGTTATTAACTGATGACTTAAAATACAGTGTGATTTGCCCATTTAATATAACCGGAAGTTTTTGGCACATAGAATTTATACAGGGCAAATGCCCTGTATAGAAATTTATACAGGGCAGATGCCCTGTATTAAAATTAATACAGAGCAAATGCCCTGTATAAATGAATAAGCCATATTGGTTTCGTTACACTCTGTTTTCTATGTCTTTCTTGCCTATGTTAACTTTTTTCTTCTTTTTGTCTATTGATTCTAATTACTGAGAGTGAGAATAAAAATATAAACAAAGATTTCCTTTGATAAAGTTCCAAATATTAACATGGTGCTATACAGTTATATAGTACTTGTCAGCAGAAAAATAGTACTCAAAATAGTACTCGTACAGTTGTATTGGGTTTCGATCACCTGTATTGGCCCTCGGCTTCGCCTCGGGCCAATACAGGTGACCTCAACCCAATACGACTGTACTTGGACATTATACAGGATTAATATGAAAATACCCATTTAATAACACTATATTAGTATTTCATACATGTGGTATCAGTTTTCATATCGTAGGTTTATCAGCATGATATTATATTTGATTAGTTTTGACAGCAATACGATAAATAGATAAGAACTGGATTATTGTTTTGATGAATTAATAAAATAAAATAAAATAAATTTAGGAAACACTCATTTACTTTGTAAAACATTTTGTATATATTTGCTGCAAAATTTTCATTTTATACATCTTAAAAGCAGCTAAAAATTTATAAAGAAATAAGTTTTTATGGTTTAATTTTCTCTTTACCGAAAAAATGAATATCTGATTTCAAATCATATGATACTAAATGTGTATTTCTTAAATTTTTGAATGTTTTTACTATTGTAAACACGTATTTCTCAGGTAATTTTAAAACATAAATCAATATTTTTTTCTGTATATTAACGTTGTGACAAAACAAATCAAAAGGAAATTGACAGTTTGATAAACACATATTTGACCATTGTACCAATACACAATTTTGTACGCGCAATTCGTTGTCCTTGGTACAGCCAGGCTTATAGACATGTATATAACCGATCATCAAAGTATAAATAATCGAACGAAAATATTATCTTAGTCATCTTAATATTATTTAAGGGCATCTATTTCAAAATGAGTATTTTTTCATTATTATTTTAAAAATAACCTAAAATCAAAAAGAATGATTTATGATAATAATGATAGCAGGAAAACAAATAATGACGTAAAAAGAAAAACTTTATAAGTGTCTGTTCATAAGCTATGCTATGCTCTATAATATATATTCTGGAGCCATCTCGACAAATTTTCATTTTCAAATTGCAAGGGACACCAGACATTGACATTTTAAATTTATTTTCTTTTCACCAATCGATTCCCCATTCATTTGGGAATCTTATGTGGGGCGGCAATATTTCTAAAAACCAAAAATGAATTATATAATCAATTTTTTGTTAGACAGGGTAACACTAAATTTTACCCGTTTACAGTAATAATCCATGTAAAATACCCTATTTTGGTACGGTCAATTTTCAAATAATCAGGGACACCATCAACCATTAACATAAATTCAATATTTTTATACCAGAATGAAGAGAATTTATTCAAGAATTTTACCTGATGTGGCAATTTCATCTTGTTTTTGAAATAAACATGATATTACTAAAAATGTAAAGGTACCCAAAATTTTCCCGTATAAACTCATGTAAATTTGAAATCGTCAATAAGATGACCCAGCACGGGTGCTGATAAGATAAGTTATATAACTATGTCCGCAATTCTGTGGTATGTCAAGTGCAAATTTGGCATTTCTATGGAAGCAATCAAATAATCGAGAATCCTAAAGACAGTCCAAGATCTCCCATTTCTGATTACAGCGGAGTCACAGCAGAGTCATATAGTTACATCTAGATGCCAGTATGTGTGCCATTCGTCTCAAATCAAAACATATCAAAAATGCAAACAAACGAACAAACTGTGCCATCTAGCAGCTGATTGAGATTATATTATATTCAGGTTCCTACAAAAATGGCTGTGTGATGATCAAGCAATTCACGTATCAAAACCTCATGGAAATTTTAAAAATGTGCTACAACCTTCATAACGAAACCATTTAAACATCTTAAAAAATTATCCTGATATTTTATAATTTTTTTGTATTCCTACATGTGAAACAAATATTTTCGTTTTCATTCTACAATTGTAGAAATATACTCGATAATCGTTTAATTTTTCAATTTGGGATATTTAATTAGTTTAATAATAGCGAAGCAGTAATTTTAAATGGATTTGGGTGTATTTTAAACGTCTCTAACTATATTTAAGCCTATTCGACACTTGCATTTTAGTTTCAATCTGCCATCACTTACAGCCTTTTTAACACCTCAATTCCCTCTTTAAACTATGTTCAAACATTTTTACCATTTCAAGACAATAGTATGTAGCGTTCTACCATTTTATTCAGTAATTTACTGTTTTAATAACAATTTATAAGTAGGCTTTTTAACCTTTTAAAAGTTTCCTGCAATGCATGTAATCTATTTTTATCCAATTCAAGCTGCACTGATAGCTAGGGTGTTCAGTACGAAGTATATAATCTTACGGGGTTTACCTCGCTACATGAAAATCAAAACCTAGATGACAAAACAAAATATTGTTGAACCATACAATAGGACTTTCAATGTCTGGAAAAGGCAAGTCTTAGGGAAGCAGTTTTAACAATTACCAGGGTATATATATAGATTACACAAGATCCCGTTATTATTTAATCCAATAGAGATTGTTAAATTTTAAAATTTTAAGTGCGAGGCTTGCGGAGCTTTTTAAATTTTTTAAATTTAACTATCACTAGTGGATAAAATATGGTAATAATCGGATAGAATGGTATAATCTTTTTCTTTAATGATAAATGATAACCTCCGAGAATTGCATTAAAAACAGATTTGCCGAGAAATATCACTGGGCTTTATTCGACGCATGTTGATCTATTTATCTAACCGGTCAGAACCAGTTTAAACTTTGCATATCATTAGAGAATAACATTTAGACTGCAATTACCTGATTTTTAACATGTATAAAAGGGTATGTATGAAGATGATGCTTACACATAGAGTAAGGATAATCCATGCCTATAATGCAGAAATGATAAGCCTTCATTGACAACAACAGTACAATGGTTGTATAAATATTTTGATTGTATGATGTAAACAGTGTAACTCATTTTCCTATTTTTCTTAATTTGAAAGATAATTTAATAAAAATAGATATTGAAAGTTATTCAATTAAATTATAGAGCATGACAATAGATTATATTTTACTTTACTGTATGCTTTGTTTAACTTTCATTGTTTATTTCTTTGGTTTTGATTTCACTTTCAGATGAGTTGACAGGTACTCAATATCCTACTGAAATAAACATAGTCAGGTTTCATTTGGGGAATTATTTTTCACATTGCATATTAAAATAATTGTTTAAGCCAGGATTTTATGCATATTTAAGATTGCAATATAAAAACAATATACATGTAGTGTCTTCCAATATGAAATATATCCCCCGAAGTTAAATTGTTTGGCAATGTCAACTTGGAATATTTGTGATATGATTGTCTAAAATGGAAGGGCAAATAAATCTTAGTTTTTCCCTTACCATCATGCAATAAACGTATGATATACACCTACTTTGAAACATAAACTCCAAGTCTGTATTCATTTCCACCAGTGACATTAAAGCCCAAATCTTCAATATCACTTTCATTGGACAGTGTTACGCAGCGTTCAGGTATATCTACATCAATTCCTCGAAAATAGTTTATTGTACTAAAATCTTCAAAATCACCATGTCTTAGCATTTTAGTCTGACAATCATACCTAAATTAAAATAAAATGCTTTCAAAAGTAATAATATATTCAACAAGTACTATGCGATATGAATACCCTGCTCTGGAGAAGAACAGGTATACTGTTTTTTCCATTGTATGTCATTCGATTTGTCCATCACAACTTTTGTCAAGCTTCACTCTGCAATGGTACGCCATAAAATATTGAAATTTTGTCATGATGCATTGTCAGACCAGTCTGACAGTACATTTCTTTCTGTTTACAGACTTAGTAAATTTTTTACACTTTTTTGCATTATAGAGTAAATTTTTGTCCCACATTTCTCTGGAATATTATTATTTGCATTTTCAGACTTCTGCAGGCTATTAGAAAATAAGTTTTGCATTGCTTTTATGAACATTTTCCTTTGAATTTCTCCATAAACGTCATTACATATACCTTTCAAATCAAATATTCAGTATTGCTTAGCTTTATCAATATTATGATAGAAGAAAGGGATTATGAATTGTATTTTTACTGTTATCATTGTATCTTTTTTTATATATATTGTAGAAGTATAGTAAAATATATTTTATATCATTGTATAACTCTGTTATATTTGTCAAAGAAAGCACAAAGATTAGGATGCTAGCACTTAATGCAGTAACAATATCATTATTACTGAGAATTTTTTTGGTATCTATATATGCGATAATTGAGTTGTTGCATGAATATTTGGGGAACATTCCAAGCTGATGAATATCAAGTTCAATCTAATATCTACATTTTAAACAAACTAAATTATTATAATGTACAACTTATATTTCTTCTGCAACTCTTTATTCAAGATATCTTACCAAACAGTTCTCTCCCTTGATAATCTCCATTCTGGTACCCTGCCTGTTCTTTCTACAACCAGTTTCAACTGGTTACTTCCTGTCATGACCTTAATAGCACTACTGGAAGGTAGTTTGTTCATAGAAATGTTGTTTACTTCCAAAATTTTATCTCCAACAAGAAGTCCACTTTCCTCTGTAAAAAAATGCACACCAAGCATTCTGTTAGAATTTCTTATTTCTTGGCAGATACTTGTAAAAGTGAAGATGTTCTCTTAATATCTGATCAGAATTCACCTAGTTATTTTTACACAAGTTAAGATTATTAATCAGTACAAAACATTTAATTCAAACATATTTATTTATCCTGCTTTGGGAAACAAGTTATTGCAACATAACACTTTCCAGGCGGAAGATGCCTTTTGGCATCGTGGACCCCGTGGTTACTTTTAAGTCCCTCGTGGTATCCCATACATTTGAAATTGAAGATTAATTGACAAATAACCCCAAAAGGGTTGAGAATCTAAACTGATGGAGTTGCAGGTCCCTATTTAGTACCCATGGAAAGCCAAAAGTCGCAAAAAGTGAGATTTAAGTGAGGGGTGGGCTGTCATAAACCCCCAGTACTTCAAGACCTGCAGCAAAAATGTCAAGTTCTTGACTTTTTTGTTTACAGAAAAGGTCTACAAATGTGCCAGACACTAAGAAAAAATTTTTTTTAAAATTTGGAATTTTTTACACCGAGTTGTAAGCAAAAATTGCCAAAATCAGCATTTTGCCACTAATCTATCCAACTCTGACTCTCCTGTCATAGATCAAAGACTTTTCATGTCTTTTATACAGAATAGCAAAGAGGACTTGCCACTCTATATGTATGCGCAATATTACTTGCTTAACTCATTTTAGCTGGTTTCCATGACAACTTGAATATCAAAAAATGATGAAAATTGCTGTTTTTCAGCAGGGGTACCTGCACTTTGGCCCATCTCCAGTTGTTGCTCTCCCCTGACATGGGTCAACCATTTTTCATACCTTCTGAAGGACTAGCTATCATTCCATGAAACCATCCTCACAAATTGTGTAAAGAGAGAGACCAATATTTTTAACCAAGACTGGGGATCAAACCATAGACTCTTGGTTTCACAGTGCAACATGCTAACCTCTCCAAACCTATAACTATCAGTTCAACAAGAAAACTGGATTATTTTCAACCTACCTGCTGCAGAATCTTCCTCTATCCCACTGACATATATACCAAGGCCATGTTCTAGACCACCCCTGGTACAAAAACCAACATTATTTTCTGCTCTTTTGTATATCTTTATCATATGAATTGTTCCCCTTGAATTTTCTTCATCAAAAAGTTTCCCTAAAATAACAGTTTGAAATAAAGAAATCAGACATTACTACTACGAAGAAAGCAAGAAAGTAATTTATCCTAATAATAAGTAGTGCCACTTTATATTTGATCGTGTATTTATCTAGTATATAATATCAAGGACACATATTTAGAAGGATAGGAAACTCGTACACAATCCATGTTGCAATTTAAAATTTATAGCGAAGCGTTTGGTGTGCATTCACTTTTGAGCTAACTTCTTAAAAAGTTGATTATGGATATTAATAAAACTATACTTTCCTGAAAGCTGAATGATTTTTACATACGTGTAGTAAATTTTGTTACATTACAGCAAGCAGTTTGTTCAATACACACGATTGAAATTTGTAATAAAAACATTTTCGTTGATTTTTTTTTCCACTTCCGGTTTCATCGGTAAAAATGCACCACGATTTTAAATTAAAGGCTTTAAAAGTAATGCACAGAATTTCATAAATTTAATATTGTCCTGAAGTTTAACACCTACTGTACTCGCAGAACAATTTTTGTGACCATCATTATTATATTTTTGTTGTTATACGTCTGCAAAGAGAGGGTCCCAAAGTGACAAAATCTCACGCCTCTTGATATATTTCCAGATTATCACGAGATGCTAATCTTTCTAAATATACATCCTTGATAATATATTGACTTTTTATTTACATGGTCAAAATCTACAGAGAAATTTTCTATAAAACAAATTTTAATGGTTTTGTTGGGACACTTATAAATGCATTTTCAATACTCAGTATTTTTTCATTGCTAATTATTACCGGTAATCAAATCTACCATTACCAAAATAAAAAATAAAAAAAAAATCTGTTTATAGACATTTTATCATAAATGTTATGCGTATAAACATTTTCAGTCTTAATAATAGAGATGATAACCCTGATTTCATAATTTATTTTATTTAAAACACAAATAATTGATTTTTACACTGATGTATTTTTGAATAGATAAAGATGACTAGCTCAATACAGATGTTACCTGTTCTCATTTAGTATGTAACATATGTTTATATGACAATCTATATAATGAAAATGAATCATAAATCTATTGATTGACTTGTTAGTTTAATTTCAACTTTTTTAATTAATAAACTAGAGGTCACTGTGTCAAAGCCACAAAAAGATATCTCCATTCCCCATTTCCTAAAAGTGGTCTCAATAACCAGTTATAACGTTGCCATTCACTTCAAGGCAAAAACAGGCAATTGCAAAATTTTGCCCTCAACATATACGGTTAACAGGGGTCTCATGTCATATATCATTTCGAAGCATTTTATCTAAGGAATCCAAACCTGTTGTAAAAATATGGGGGTCACCGTTTAGTTTTCTCACAAAATTGCAANGAATAAAAATATGAAATATTTACATTTTTGATGACATGTGTCTCCCCACCATGACTAATGCCCTTTCACTCAGCTGTAAACACAATATTCATACACTTTCGTCAAATATGACATTTGTTCCCATAATTATATGCTATGAGCTTTCATTTAAGCCCTTTTATGATGTTCTCACCATTAAGATATACTATTTATGACTTGAAACACCATATTTTCAAATTTTTGTTCTTTAGGAACTTTTTGACTGAGGGGCCAATTGACCCATAAATGGTTAGTCAGACCTTAAGATTTCAATTTGTATTAAAAATGAGGGTTTTTGCTCTTTCAATTGAAAGTGCACACTTGTGCGTGAAAAAATGATACCCAATATGTACTGGTTCAATAACTGGTTAAGATTTCCTGGCATATCCAAATACAGTATGTCGAGAGCAAATTTAGAGAAGTTTGACATCACATATGAAGCGCCCAGTCATTGTGTATGAAAAGGAAGTTCTGCAATAAAATTTACAAAATGGGTAATAAATATCTCTCAAAATAGTATAATGTAGGCTTCATGGGTGTACAGAAATAGAAATATGGCTGATATTTACCTAAAAAGCCTACAGGGAAGGAGATAAATGTTATTAATGAAACAAAAATAGGGAGGGAAAATAGATCTGCAGCATAAAATACCTGTGTGAACCTAAGTTATGGCCATTTTTGAGAAAATAAAATATTATTTCCATTTTTCAACCATATATTTTTGATAACAGGCCATAATTTGACAAGTTAGTGCAATTTTTGGAAAGAGAATGAATGGTTGCTAAGGTGAATAAGGGCAAAACCTATTCAAAGATATGATGACGCCTGCCTCTTAAGGTCTCAATAACCGGTTATAACGTTGCCATTCACTTCAAGGCAAAAACAGGCAATATATGGTGTGAGGTTCTCACTGTGTTGAAGACCATATGGTGACCCCTAGATGTTTTGTTTTTGGTTGTTTTAACCTGGATATGGGATGTTGTCTCCTTGACATTTACCTCATTTCCTTTCTTTTTCATAATTGCAAGGTTTTGCCCTCAACATATACGGTTAACGCGGGTCTCATGTCATATATCATTTCGAAGCATTTTATCTAAGGAATCCAAACCTGTTGTAAAAATATGGGGGTCACCGTTTAGTTTTCTCACAAAATTGCAACAAATAAAAATATGAAATATTTACATTTTTGATGACATGTGTCTCCCCACCATGACTAATGCCCTTTCACTCAGCTGTAAACACAATATTCATACACTTTCCTCAAATATGACGCTTGTTCCCATAATTATATGCTATGAGCTTTCATTTAAGCCCTTTTATGATGTTCTCACCATTAAGATATACTATTTATGACTTGAAACACCATATTTTCAAATTTTTGTTCTTTAGGAACTTTTTGACTGATGGGCCAATTGACCCGGAAGTGGTTAGTGAGACCAATAAATGAAAAGTAAAATTATCTCCCCTTCTTGCTTTTTGTAATAATTATATTCCATCATGTACATCTGCAAAATATGTCTTTTTTGCAATTTTGTCATCAAAATTTTTCAAGCAGTTTAACAAAAAATGCTATGCTAATGAGGTAATCTTTGCAGAAGGAATCAATGAACAGTCAAATTATCTCCCCTTTATTGTGTTAATTTCGGTCTAAAATTACCTCTGATATGAATTTTTTAACAATACTGCAAAAAATCTGAGAAGTCATAGTTTGAGATAAAAGAGCAAGGACCAAAAAAGAAATGCAATGAAAACAACAATAAAGAAATTGTTGTACATTTAAATAGTTAATTAGCATAAAAAAAAATATTTCACATAAAATCCTGTCCAAAAAATCAAGTGCTAAGTCAATGACTAACAGTAATATACCTTTATGGTACACAAGTTTCATTGTTATTATTTAACTGAATGTACTACTTTGAATGCTACAAGAGAGTTCATCTAAATCTGAATATTTCACAAAGACTCAAATTTATCATTATTTTTCACTTTGATGGCTATTTTTGTATGTTATCAAAATAACATAAACGGCTTGCCTTGTGTACAACAATCATAAAATGGAGTCTCTGTGAATTATTTTGTTTCTAAAAAAGACAATAATAGTACATTTCTAGTATCAATTAAACTTTTGGTTACCTATTATTGTCCCCAATAATTGAATGTATCAATTATGTCACTGACAAAACTTTAAACATTATGTCACAAAATGGTGAAATCTTGTTTTGCAGTGGAAGTAATTTGGACCAGCCATATATGATGTTTTCTTTGTCACGTGTTGTTAATTTGTTTATCACTTTTTTACACCATTAGTAGTCTCCAAGTGATTTCACCACATCATATTAGATGTTGGAAATACCACATCAATTTTTTATTTATACCATGAATTTATAAGTAACTTTGAATACAAAAAAATTATCTGTATGTTAGCTTACTTGTGTGAGATAGAAGTTGTGATTCTGATGTGAACTTGTCAACTTTCAGTAGAATCTGATGACTGGACCTTCCTACTGGATTATCCTTCATAATTTGATCAAACTCTTCCAAATGGCCATGAATTATCTGTGTCCAAACATTCCTCACTATTTCTACTCTATCTAATGATGTACAGAGTTTACATAACTGCAGTGCTAACTCATCAGCATCATGGTCAAGTTTATAATCTTTCAACAATTTGTATAAATATTGTCTCTCTCTATGTGACAAAACCTGTATAAAAGAATCAAGAATCACTGTTTATCCTTTCAATAAATAACATTAAAAAATATAATGCACCGTCCAAAATCTCTTATACACACAGAATCCGAAATAATCCACAACATTGTTATCAAAAGTCAAATAAAACCCCAAAAAGGTGAATTCCCATAAAACATGGATTTTCATTACAAGTGTCCTGTAATGAATGTAAGGATTTCATCTTACTGCATTAACTAACACAAACACTGTCATTACATACCTGCATGTACTTGCAATTAAAAACAAACTTAACATAAAAGTTTTCTTTAAAGAATACTAACAATGATTAATATAATTTCGAAAAAGTGCCTCTGCTGAAATTGTTTTAAAAATCCTTTGTAGAATTTAGCAGTTTAACATAAACAAAAATCAGGTTTTTAGAAAAATCTTCAGTTATCAAAAAAACATATATTAAATAAATCAATCAATCAAAATAAATTAATTTCCAAATAAACAAAGCGTACACAATTTTTCATATTATTTACCTGTTTGATTGATTGGTATAACTGTATAACATGATCTTTCAGTTTTCTTCCTTCCATGGGAATTGTTAATTAATGTACAACAACCTAAAATAAAGAATTAACTCATTAAATATTTAATTATATCATGATTTACCCTAAAAAACATGCAATCTGTTTACTACTTTGTTGAAACAAAATAATTTGATACAACTGTCAGTTGAACTGCCATGATCAGTATAGAGATATTTTCCAGAGATTAATAATGGATGTAGCTTTGAATACAAATTTCTGTATTCTTCAAACAAGAGGCTCTCAAGAGCCTGTATCGCTCACCTGGACAATGGCTGACATATATAAAAGGCATTTCCAATAGGAAAAAC
>MJUU01048818.1:143167-155071 GCA_002080025.1 Modiolus philippinarum
AAAAAAGTTACTAAAGTCTAGAGCTAAATTCTTGGCGCAAGACGATGTTGGTAATATGGTCTCTTTGGTTCTACCAAGAAGAGTTTTTGTAACTTTAAATAAAGTTTTTTGATCACGACCGCAAGACTCTATCTTTTCAGAATAGAAGTTGACTCGTGTTTGCTTTAACAGTTTGCTTGTAGCTGCACATTGATTTCGGTATATCTCGTGATCTATTGTGAGTTTTGATTTTCTCCATTTTCATTTGAGTTTGCGCTTCAGATGTTTAGATTCATGTAGTTCTTCATTGTACCAGTTACTTGTCGGTCGGAGGGTGATGGTTTTTGTAATTATAGGAGCATGTTTGTCAGTAAGTGAGCTAAGACTATTGTTCAGTTGTTTTACATGGTCATCCAAGTCAGAAATAATCACATTTGGATCAAAAATATCAAGTGAGCTAATGTCATTTTTGAATGAGGTAATGTCAATTGATCTATATTTACGGTAAGACAGGGTTTTGTTTATTGGAGATGGCTTTTCTGCTTGATTCTTCAAATTTTGCAGATTTTGGGGTTGCCATCTATATGGCTTAATTTGATTTTGAGCTCAGAAGTAAAAGTAGTTCTTGCATGGTGTTATTTATATATATATTTCAATTTTTGGAGATTCTGATCATGATTTATTACTTGTGAATGAACTTGCTTTTTTTATACCACCCCCAAAAAAGGTTTGGGGGGTATATAGGAATCACCCTGTCTGTCTGTCCGTCCGTCCGTCTGTTCATCTGTCCGTATGTCCACACTTTTCCTTGATTCCCTATATATGGGTTATCTTGTAAGCGCAACTCCTCTTAAACCACTTGAAGGATTTTGATGAAACTTAACACAAAGGAAGGAACTATATGGAGATGTGCATGAAGGAATATAATTATTGTAGGAAACCAGGAAGGGGAAATAATTTGACTTTGACTTTTCGTTGATTCCCTATGTATGGGTTATCTCGTAAGCGCAACTCCTCTTAAACCACTTGAAGGATTTTGATGAAACTTTACACAAAGGAAGGACACTGTATGGAGATGTGCATGAAGGAATATAATTATTTTCAGAAACAAGGAAGGGGAGATAATTTGACTTTGACTTTTCGTTGATTCCCTATGTATGGGTATAAACCACATAACCGCAACTCCTCTTAAACCACTTGAAGGATTTTGATGAAAACTTAGACAAAGGAAGGACACTCTATGGAGACATGCATGAAGTAATGTAATCATTGTACGAAACCAGGAAGGGGAGATAAATTGACTTTGACTTTTGTTGATTCCATTTGCAATGATCTTTTTTTTTTCAAAGAAATAGTTTAAAAGTGTAGATAATGTGAAATCAAACTGTTGGAGAGACACACTTTTTTCATTCTAATCCTCTTCAAAAATTGTTTTCAAAATGTTATAATGAAATTTCTCTAATGCTTATGGTTTTTGTGTAAAATATTGAATAAGCTAAAAAGAAAAAGTGAATTTTATAATTGTCTGATTTTGACAAGAGTATTACATTGGAACCCTTGTGAAAAGCTCTTTCTTGAAAATTATATCATTGTGTCCATACTTGTATTGTGTCCACACTTGTACTGTGTCCACACCTGTGTTGTATCTGTACCAACTTAAATTTGCACTTACCATATTGATTCAGGGTTCAATGAGCGGGGGGGTATATTTGGCTGCCTTTCGGTGACGGCTCTTGTTTCAATCAACAAGTTTGTTTATAAAAAAATTGGGCTCATTTCAGTTTTGGGTTCTGAGGTAAAAATGATTGAGTAATTACCCTTGAAAGTTTTTGCAAATTTTGAGGTTTTCAAATTATAATTTGTGATCCAAATTGTATCATGTGTATACAGTCTTAACACACGTAAGTTATTATAATTGTTCACAGAAAAACTCAGACCAAGTGTGATATTTGGTTCAGAGGTGTATGAATATATCTAGAGTTCTACCCTTAAAATGTGATATCTGTAAAATTTGGGATTTTAGACTAATAACTTTTGTATGAAGTTGTATAGTTTTCAAAAGTTGTTGGCCACAGAGCTCAGGCCGGATATGGTGATTGTGAAATTATGCCCCTTGAAACTCTTTTAATTTTTGCCTTTCATCCAACAATAGTTGATGAAAGTAAGCCTTAAGTACATGCTGTATTACCTTCCAGTAGCCCTGCTATGGCTTTAAACTTTTATTAAAACCTTAGGGACTTTTAAACTATAATACTAACACAACACATCTTTTTTTCACAGTTATTTCATGTTATTTACCTTTAAAAATTACATGTTTAGATGACTTTTAACTTTGTTTTCATGGGTAATTAGCATCATAAACATTGCATCATAGATATATTTTAATCCATTTTTGAGAAGTCAAAATATCGAAATCTACAACATTTTGTATATGTATTTTGATATATTTGTGGAGGTGAAGGTCGTTACAAGAGAGTCAGTCACTTGTGTATTGATTTACATTTTTAATTAGACCTTGATTGCATCATTTTTGTTAAATTTGCTACAAAGTGTAAGTTTCATTTTGATTTCTGAGAAGCTATTACAGTTGAATAGACATACAGATACCATATGTACCAGCTGATTTTTTGTGAAATGATAAAATATATTTGGACTTATATCATTTAGGATTAAGTACTGGTGAACACATTTAGTAAGACAAAATTTCTCAGTGAAGTCTTATATTCTCACCAAAGAAGCATTTTATGACAGTAGTTTGGATCTGGTGCAATGCACCAAAAAGATAACAACATTCTTTAAAACAAATCAGCACCAGTTTATAAGGGGACATGAAAATTTGACAAATTATCACCAAGTTAAACAAGGACTGGTAATTCAATATAATGTTTTGCATATAATTAGTGCTATCAGGATTACAATGTAAAGATCACCAGGTTTTTTTGTTCCCCGCCTCACCGCAATGGTGGGAACTAGTAATGGTCTGCGTCCGTGTGTCCGTCCGTCCATCGGTATGTCACACTTTTGTGGACACAACTCCTCATAAACCGCTGGTCTGAAATCATTCAAATTTTACAGGAATGTTAGTCACCATTAGTACTAGATCATATGGCATTGTCACTTTGATTCGTCAAATTTTGTTGGAGTTATGGGACTTTGATTATTTACTTTGATGAGAGATAAAATTTCAAAATGTCAAGTGATGTATATATTAATGGTAGAAAAAAAGAAGGGAAATGGGGAATGTGTCAAAGAGACAACGATCCAAAGGGGAGTAATAACAACTCAAAGCCACCATAAGATCTTCAATGAACAGTGAGGAAACCCCACACCCAACAGCAGGTCGGAGTCAGTCCCTAAATAAAGAGTAATCAAGTTCAGCGAAATAAACACCATCCTAGACTCCTATAGACATAAAATAAACTAAGTAGAAAACAGACAAGACACACAAAGGCTTAATAAATTTTCTGACTTAGGACAGGCGCAAACCTGCTGTGGCAGGGTTAAACTAGTTTTATTAGGCCCAAACTTTCCCCCTATAGCCAATGTGAGAAATCAAAAAACAATCATAACAGCAGTAAAATTCAGTTAGCAACAGGACTGAGTCAATTGTGAAAAATGAAACTGAAAGAACTAAATATACGGACATAAACATGAAATCACAAAAGACTACTAGCAGTTAACTGACATACCAGCTCCAGACCCATTACCAACTGATGATGTGTGAACAGCATGGCATTATTCTTACTTGGAGAAACTGTTTTTTTTTTCTCTTGAAGCATTCATACCATGTCAGAATCCATGCATAAAAATTTTTGCAACAAAAATGAGTTTGTATGTATAGTTTCAAATACATCTGAATTTAGATATTTTGACTGATTTTAACCTTTAAAACCATCATTACCTTTGAGTTAGAAAAAAAGCCAGTCAAAGAGTATGCACATTTGATGTGTTGTTTTGTAGAATTTATGTACCTAGCTCATAGTGTTATCTGCAAATAAAAAGATGTTAATTACTAAATTATATGTACACAAAATGCACTACAGTGTATTTGAACTTACAGCAAATGATTAAATTTCAGAAGTTACATTATAAAAATTTCTAAGAATGCCAGTACAAAAGGATTAATGCAGATAATGTAGTTTGATAGATTGATGTAATTGTCAAATAGAATGCATGGAAATTAAAGGAACCTTAGCAGAGGGAAATAAATAAAGTGCAGTCCCTATAAAGTCTTTTTGGTATAAAAGACTATACTCAATATACTCTTCAAGTATTAGCCTGCCATATTCTGTAGAAAAGACTCATTCATAATATCAAGTTTATAGGTATCTGATATACATATATTACGAAAGGATATGGAGTAAATGAACATGAGACCATAACAAATAATTCTAACTGCAATAAATTTTGATGAGCTGTATGGCCATTTCGGAAATTAATTCCTCATCATCAGCACTAGAACACAAACATAGGAAATCCACATGCACCATGTACACTTATCACATTTAATACATGAAGTGAGATGAACTATTTTACAGCTTTCTAGCCATGAAATATCCATGAGAGATAGCTTTGTATCCAAGTCCATGTATGAAGAGGATCTGAAAAAGCTAGAGGTAAATCTTTGTACTGATTGGTATTAAAGAACTTTTGTCTAGAATATACAGGGAATTATTATTTTATATTTTTTCTGAGGGTTGTACCCCTTTTAATTTAGAAAATTGAACAAAAACACTGAAACAGTTACTCCTCTACATCCAACTAAATCAGGGTTTCACAAAATTTTAAATCAAAACTGAATATACAGTTTTATAAAGGTTGATAAGAGTCACAGTATGAAAGTAATTTCATGAAAATTGGGCAGAATCTACCAAAAAAATTACTTCCAAGGGAAAAAATGGAAAGAATGATGTTTATTAACAGAGTTTTCCCCTTGGTAAATCCGGTTATTGAAATGGTGATGTACGACGGTCAGGCGGGTGGGTGGCTGCCAGATCTTGAAAGTGCAACTCCTCTGTAACCATTCTGTAACAGAATTTCATGAAACTTTGTATGTAGGAAGGACATCATTTGTAGATGTGAATATTGTCGGGGATTTTTCATTGTGAATTTTTTCCAGGAGTTATGGTCCTTTGAACTTAGAAATTTATAGGTGTTTTGACCATATGCTTGTAAGCGAACTCCTCTGTAACCATTCATCAGAATTTTATGAAACTTTGTATGTAGCAAGGACATCATATGTAGATGTGCATACTGTCGGGGATTTTTCATCATACAATTTTTCCAGAAGTTATGGCTCTTTGAACTTAGAAATTTATAGGTGTTTTGACCATACGCTTGTAAGCACAACTCCTCTATTTTACAGAATTTCATGAAACTTTGTATGTAGCAAGGACATCATATGTACCGTAGATGTGCATATTGTCTGAGATTTTTCATCATACAATTTTTCCAGGAGTTTTGGCCCTTAGAACTTAGACATTTATTGGTGTTTTGACCGTATGCTTGTAAGTGCAACTCCTCCGTAACAGTTCAACAGAATTTCATGAAACTTTTTATGTAGCAAGGACATCATATGTAGATGTGCATATTATAGGTGATTTTTCATCGTGCATTTTTCCAGGAGTTATGGCCCTTTGTACATAGAACTTTATAGGTGTTTTGACCATATGCTTGTAAGCACAACTCCTCCGTAACAGTTCAACAGAATTTCATGAAACTTTGTATGTAGCAAGGACATCATATGTAGATGTGCACATGGTCACGGATTTTTCATTGTGCGATTTTTCCAGGAATTATGCCCCTTTGAACTTTTGATGATATACCTTTTGTTTGGCTTTTAAGTTAAGTATTACTTTTCAGTGATTTTTAAGAGTGATGGCAAACACTGAACAAATTGAGAGGAGGTATAAATTAAATAGCTTTTCACACAAGTATCTATTTCTCCATTCAAATAGTGAACTGGAAAACCTAGTTTGATGTCGCATTGACATCCATATCTGTTTTCCAAATTTTTATTATTTACCAACATCAAGGATGGATGGCATATTGCTTTTGCCTGTGTGTCTGTCTATGCACTCTATTGCAAAATTTTTTGAACTACCTAAGATATCTATACAATATTTGGGTATTGTATAGGTCTAGTCCAGATGTCAGAACTTGCCATTGTAGTAAAGGACATATGTAGTGTTTTACGAATACAACTTGTGTTTTTTTTTTGTTTACATTTTGGTTTACCCCATTCTCCTATATCAGGTGTTCCTAGTCCATGTATATTTCCTCGAACGAGGGAACAAACGTGGACTCGGAACACCTGACTTTGGAGGATGGGTTTCCCCACAAATTGACATTTCTAGAAGTTTAAATAACGGTAAAGTTATTTAACACAAGTAAAATTTCATGTAAACTGGGCACGGATTCTTTTGAAAAAATCTACTCAGATCTACTCCTCCATATCTGAAACTACACCCTTTTTATTCCTTAGTAAATAAGCCACTAAATATTCTGTATAAGAAGCCAGTTTGATCCCTAATTAGTTTTATATAGTTCGTCTAGGAGCCTGATGGTACAGGCTATTGATACCATCTTCATTAGACTTATGATTAATCTGAACATGAGTTGTTGCTTATTTATTATATTTTAGAGGAGTGTAAGAGATGATTATGTACCCAGAAGCAAATTTGAAGAAATGGAAAATGAGTTACAGGTAAAACAATTTTAAAAATAAGATTGCATTCAATGTGATATCAATCTACTAGGTAAATTTCAAATCTGGTCTTCAAGTCATTTGATTTGTATAAAGTTACAAATTTTGAAGTAATGATTTCTGTGCTCTAATTTTTGTACTTGTATTGTTTTATATATAGTTGAACTTCACATACAGCTGTATACTGTACTTCAATGTTATTGTCAGAATGGTTTAACATTGTTATCCCCTTGCCCAACGAAGTTGGGGAGGGGATATAGCGTTTTACCTGTTCGTCCGTCCGTTCGAACTTAAGACCATAAATCTTTTGAATAACAAGTCGTAGATGGACAATGTTTTGTCCATGGATGCATCTTGAGGAGAACTTGAGGTTGATATATAGAATAGATGGATTTGACCTACAGTGCTCCCTCGTTATACCGCCCCTCTTTAACGGCGGTCCCTCAACTTATCGCCAACCGTTTTAAAGGTACATTTTTCTAAAAGTTGCACAGTTTCTGTGTAATTTATTCCCTCGATATATCGCCACCCTCGCTTATCACCAAAAATTCCTCTGGTTCCAAAGGTGGTGATATAATGAGGATGCACTGTACATGTCATGCATGAGTGACTCAGGTTAAAGTTTTTGTAAGAGTCCAGATCTGGGATACTACATAATATTTTGCATGTAGATACGTCTTGTAAAGTTACGAAGCTCCAGATAAAAATTAGGTCACTTTGACCTACATTTCATGCATGAGTGACTTAGTTTAAAGTTTTTGTAAGAGTCCAAATCTGGGATACTACAACTTGTAGAGGAATAATATTTTGTATGTAGATGCGTCTTGCAAAGTAACGAAGCTCCAGATAAAAATAAGGTAACTTTGACCTACATTTCATGCATGAGTGACTTGGGTTAAAGTTTTTGTAAGTGTCCAGATCAGGGATACTACAAGTCGTAGAATATTTTGTATGTAGATGCGTCTTGGAAAGTTACGAAGCTCCAGGTAAAAATAAGGTCACTTTGACCTATGTTTCATGCATGAGTGACTTAGGTTAAAGTTTTTGTAAGAGTCCAGATCTGGTATACTACAACTCGTAGAGGAATAATATTTTGTATGTAGATGCATCTTGGAAAGTAACGAAGCTCCAGGTAAAAATTATGTCACTTTGACCTACATTTCATGCATGAGTGACTTAGGTTAAAGTTTTTGTAAGAGTCCAGATCTAGGATACTACAAGTCGTAGAAGAATAATATTTTGTATGTAGATGTGTCTTGTAAAGTTAGGAAGCTCCAGATAAAAATTAGGTCACTTTGACCTACATTTCATGCATGAGTGACTTATGTTAAAGTTTTTGTTACAGCTTGGATTTTAGATACTACAACTTGTAGAAGAATAATATTTTGTATGTAGTTGCATCTTGTAAAGTTACAAAGCTCCAGATAAAAATTAGGTCACTTTGACCTACATTTCATGCATGAGTGACTTATGTTAAAGTTTGTGTTACAGCTTGGATTTTAGATTCTACAACTTGCAGAAGATCAATCTTTAATCAGTAGATGCATATATGCTTTATTTATGAGGCTCCTGATTGAAATAAGGTCACAACATTTCTTGCATGACTGGCTCAGATTTAAGTAACAAGCCAGATCTTGAATAGTACAACTTCCTTGAGTGCTTATATATTACTTGACAAACATTCAATAAACGGGCGAGGCGATTAGCTGTCGTTTCTGACTGCCCCTTCTCTTGTTTACTTTAATGATATGTGAAGTTTAAACTGGTTGTGACCAATTAGATAAATTTTCATATTCAACATATTATGTTGAATAAAGCCCCTTGCTATTTCAGGCCAAATCTATTCGGTATACAATCATCAGTGTTTATCATTTGAGAGAAAGATTACACTACTTTATCCTAATTATTACCATATTTTATCCACTCTAGAGAGTTAAATTCATTTAAAATATTAAAATTTAGTGATCTCTAGTGGATAAAATATGGTAATGAACGGGATCTTGTGGTGTAATCTAGATATCATATTGTTGTACAGTATTCCTTGCATTAAGCACCCATGTCGCTAAGAAAATATGGAAAGGGGGTGCTTATTAAATAGAACAAAAACCGTGTTTCAAAACAAAGCTTTTGTTACGAAATTTTTCGATCTTTCATAAGTACACAATGTAATCAATGTAAAAATGCTTCAACTATCAAAATCTTTGACAAACAGAAAAAAAAAAGAATAAGGCGTATCAGTTATTTGTACCGAAATGCGAACAAAAATAATAATAACTGGATTGTTTATAACAGAAACTCTGATACATACGCATGTGCTATTGATAATAACAAATCTATGACGGAAAACGTACTAAATAAATGTGGAAATTACCATTTCTACTGCAAATTTTGAGGGGGTGCTTAAGGGTTGCAAACAAAATAAGGGTGGAGGCACTTAATACGAGTAATATGGTATATTTTTAAATGGGGAAAACAATCATCTATTCTAAATAAACTCTGATTTGTCTGCAGTTAGATTTTTTTCTTGTCTGCAACAAAAAGTTGCAAAAGAGCAACATAGGGATAGCATTTCCTTAGGCAGCGGTGCACTCAGTATCTTGAAACTATTGGTAACTGTATGTATATTAGATATATAATATTTGATCTTCAGTTGTATCAGTATGGGTACAAAGGTACAAGTCAAATCACCACTTAGATCATAACCTAAACCCTCTTACTTATGGAATATGAGTTATCTTGTTAACTATTTCACAATCAGTTACTTCAGCTTGAGCCAATTCTTATCTCTGCTTTATATTTGACATGCAGTTGCTTCTATATAAGTGCATTTACATCCTGATTCTAGGCATTTAAGTCCTTGCCACTGGATATCAAATAAGGATATGCATTTATTTTGACATTTGTTGTATGATTTGTATTGAATTTTTTTCCAAACTAGGAAGAAAGAGTAGCACACTTGAATACAAAGAAACAGTTAAATGATGTATCTGATAGACTGGAATTTGCCTTGGGAGAAATAGAAATATTGACAAAACAGTTAGAAAGAGAGAAGTTAGCTTTTCAGAAAGCGTAAGTTTACTACACATTATGCTTTAAATATCATTAAAACCTCCAAAAAAGAAAGAAGCAACATACATGTAGGCATAAGATTTACAGCAGGTTTTCTAGCATGTCTTGAAAACAACTTTAGAAATGTTATCAATCACTTTAAAAATTCATTTTATTACACCTATTCATTACAATTCATTAAGGTAGTTACTATGATCAAAATTGGAATTACCATTAAAATATAGTGTCCTGATAATTGAAAAAATAAAACAAGTAACATTTATGCCCTATGTATACAAAATATATCACTTTTATAAAACATCTTATTTTATTAAGGGGAGGTAATCATTTAGGAATAATAAGGGAAAATCACATTTTCATGATTATTTCAAAAATATAATCAGTGAAACAATTTTTTTTTGCCCCTGCCGCTAGGCGGTCAGGGGGCATTAAAGTTTACCCTGATCTGTACGTCCGTCCGTCTGTATGTCTGTAGGTCTGTACGTCCGTACGTTCGTACGTCCATCTCTTTGGTTTCCGGATGATAACTTGAGTATTCTGCATCGGATCAAAATCAAACTTAGTCACATGCTTACTTATCACCCAAGACAGAACCCTATCGATTTCCAGGTTGGTACCCCCAAGGTCAAGGTCACAGTTGCTAAAAATAGACTAAAATTTCAATAAAATTTTGGTTTCAGGATGATAACTTGAGTATCCTGCATCGGATCAAATCAAACTTTGTCACATGCTTACTTATCACCCAAGACAGAATCCTAATGATTTCCAGGTTGGTACCCCCAAGGTCAGGGTCACAGTTGCTAAAAATAGACTAAAATTTCAATAAAATTTTGGTTTTCGGATGATAACTTGAGTATCCTGCATCGGATCAAAATCAAACTTGGTTACATGCTTACATATTACCCAAGACAGAACCATATCAATTTCCAGGTTGGTACCCCCAAGGTCAAGGTCACAGTTGCTAAAAATAGACTAAAATTTCAATAAAATTTTGGTTTCCGGATGATAACTTGAGTATCCTGCATCGGATCAAAATCAAACTTGGTTACATGCTTACATATTACCCAAGACAGAACCATATCGATTTCCAGGTTGGTACCCCCAAGGTCAAGGTCACAGTTGCTAAAAATAAACTAAAATTTCAATAAAATTTTGGTTTCCGGATGATTACTTGAGTATCCTTTTATCGGATCAAAATCAAACTTGGTCACATGCTTACTTATCATCCAAGCCAGAATTGGTATGCCCAATATCAAGGTTCAGTTGTAAACAATATAC
This sequence comes from Modiolus philippinarum, assembly GCA_002080025.1. NCBI lineage: Eukaryota > Metazoa > Mollusca > Bivalvia > Mytilida > Modiolidae > Modiolus > Modiolus philippinarum. Next base: position 154,200 of record MJUU01048818.1, read on the forward strand.
TAAAATTTCAGGAAAAATTTGGTTTCTTGATAATAACTTGAATATCCTATATCAGAGCAAAACCAAATATTGTCACATGTTTACATATCAGACAAGACAATTCCCTATTTTTTATAATTATTTGATATATGTATTATACATAGTTATGCCTTTAAAAATATAAGGGTATTGATTGCAAGGAGCGGGGGCATCCATGTCCCATGGACACATTCTTTCATTTTTTTATTTTAAATCTCCAAGGCAATTTCTCTAACACACATGGTCCTACATTTTCACCAAAGTATATTTTTTCCCCATAATAAGAATATAATCATTTTATTTTCTCCCTATAAAGAGCATATAAAGAAGATAAAATCTTGCTTTTTTTCTCTACTCTAATGAGATACTGATATTTAATAAACTTCCAATGAAAGAAAAATAATAACAATTTATCGTTTTAGTTATCTGAACCACCTTAAGAGAGTATGAGCATCAGATTTCAGAAGCATTTGATATCCTCAGGTTTTATCCACTCAAACAGGGTTGATTTTTTTTGCACAATGATCATATTTTCTTGGTCATAGGTCACTTTAACATGCAAAATTTTATCAACTTTCAATTATATTATTATTGTCTCGCCTGCGACGAAAGTCGCTGAAGGCGAGACATAGATATAGCAATCCGGTGACGGCGACGGCGGCGGCGGCGTAAACTTTTTTCTAAAACCTTCATAACTTTTCAAGGGTAATACATACAAACATCATCTTTGGTCCACAGCACCACCAAGTGATGACCTTTCCAGCAGCATATATTTTGGATGACCTTGACCTTGTTTTCATGGTTCAATAAGCACATAAACATTGCGACATAGTTTCACATTCAAGTCCTTTTCT
>MJUU01048819.1:0-17519 GCA_002080025.1 Modiolus philippinarum
TCGACATGCTGCGGTCGTATCATGCTGCGCTCGGCGTAGCTCTTTATTTGGCAAATAAAAAGATAAAAAAAATCACCTCCCTCCCTCATCATTTTAAATGAAAAATTGCCTGAGAACCAATTAATTAATTTTGTATGGCCTTAGGATACAATAGATACAATAGAAATTTACCAACCACCAACAGAAAAAGAAATCACTGGTGTTCCACCCCCTGGTGGGAATTTTAAATGGAACAGCCCTTATCACCACCCCCTGGTTGGAATTTTAAATGGAATAGCCCTTATCAGTTTCACATTGTTTAGATATGTTGTAAAACAAATACTGAGGATCCCGAAAATTACAAAAAATATTGGGTCATTAATCTTTTATCTATGGAAATCCAGACTGAACATTGACCAACTATTGAATGGCAAAAACAATACAAATCACTTCCCTCAGTAATCCCCAAGAAGTTGGCCAAATTGAAAGGTACAGATTTCAAGAAAAGCTAATTGAATTCCATTGTGACATTTCATTCATCAAAAAAGATATTCTGAGAGAAAAGCATTGGCTTCTTTTGTGTCCGCAATCATCTCCCCTGAATCTATTGGATATGCCCTCAATTTTGCACCTTGTCAATTACAAAATTTTAAGAAGTTTTGAATTAAATGTCACATTTTTTGCATAATTTTGGAATTGTAGTTAACCTTTGTCTCAATGTTTTATACTTATTATACAACAGGATAGAGAGAGTATCCAAGACAAAGTAAATAGGCTTGATGCAGAAATCGATCATCTGAAAGATGTTGTCAAGACATTACAGACAGAAAAAGATGAATTGGAAGGAGAAAATTTAAAGTTAAAACAAGGAATTGATATGTACAAGGTAAAATATTTGTAAGTGATACAAGTATGCATGGGGTAATGGTAATGCATTGCAATGCATTACATATTTTCAAGTAATTCAATGCTATGTGTAATGCAACAATATTTGCATTACATGTAATGGTATTTCAATGCATTACTATCACAAAAATGTATGTAATTCATGCATTACACTGCATTACATTGCATTACCTTTTCCTGCTGTACAAGCATAGAAGGTGATTAACAGAAAAAAGCAATATAAAATAAGACTTAAATAGTAGTAGGCCATGTCATAGTAATTAACCATCCATTTTACTGCATGATTTTCATTTTTTTTAAAAATCCTAATAAGATAAAAGATAAGTTAAAACATGACAAGAAAGCTAATCTGTTATGTCCCAAATGATTAACAGTATAAAAGAAAATATTTTAATCAGGGTTTAATAATAATGTCTTATAAGAAGCAGGAGATGCTGACTCTACCGGTGCACCTGATCTCACCCATGGTTTTATATTGGGTCCGTGTTGTTCATCTTTGTGTGTGTGTGTCTTCATTTTTCTTTTCAGTTTCGTACCCATGTTGTGTCTCTGTTTTTTTCTTTTTTTGTTTCTGATGTTGCTATTGTCCTTGGATTGTTCGTTTTGGATTGTCGGTTCGTTTCTCACTTACTTTAATCAAATGATAAAAATGTGTTCTTATATGAGACCATATTAAAGATAAGGGATATTTGACACAAGTGTGAGAAATTCCATGTGAAATGAAGGGATACAATGCAGAATTTCTCACATAAGTGGAAGATATCAAGATCTTTAATTCTAGTTATCCTTTCTTTGTATTAGTAACTTTTTAAAGTGGTCCCTAAAGATTTTCATGGATTCTGCAAAACAATGGCAATTTCCACATTTTCAGTGACCTGGTTTCGGATTTTTGTAAGTTGAGGTTGGCAACTATGATATGTTTATAGCGTATCCCAGGTTGCAATCAGCGGGAACATAGCTTTTTATTTGATAAGCAACAGACATTTGTTCAGATTAGTGATACCGGCTTTTTAGAGCCTCTTGTTTGTTTTCACAATCTCATTGGCATTTAAGAGGGCAAGAGGTTATCTTCAAATTTTATTTAAATCAAATATACATGTATTACAAATATTTAATTTAAACTTGCATTGTTTATATTTCTAAAATCATTCTTGAATCTCTATCTTTATCAAAATCAGTATAGTGTTAATTTTATTATAAGTAGCTTTCACTTTCCAACATGATATCTGGTAATGAGGTCATCAACAAGGAAGAAATAGATTTTTTTGTTATTGTACATACAAGTATATCTAATCGGTTTTATTTCAACTCGTGTACATTATTTGGTTTTAGCAACATTTCTCCAAACAAGAATCTGTGGACAAAGAGTCTGCACAACAAATAGAGGAATTACAAATAAAACTGGCCAAACAGGAAAGCCTTGTGGAACATCTGAAGTCATCATTAGAGGGTGTGAAGGATGAACTCAAACAAACTCAGCTGTTACTCAGTAGACAAGCTGATGTCTCCAAAGCAGATAAAGTGAGTAAAGAGGAAGTTAAATATTTTAAGCATTTTTTCAAGTACGTCTTAAGGAGGCTCACTCGTCACATTTTTGAATTTGTGTCAGATTTCGGAACTCCTCTGGTTTTGTCCATTTCAGTGTCTTAAAGAAATTCGCACACAGACCCCTACTTTTTGGATTAGTGTCTATCCAAAGGATAGAATTCTATCCTATGTTACGACCCAGGTGACCAACCTCACGCAATCAGACATGAGTGATCATACCCATGCTAAAAGAATCCTTTTTAGGAAACCTTGTACACATCTTTCTGATCTCATAAAAAACTCTGACACTCAATAGTCTATTTTCATTGAACATTATTTGATTGCCCGAACTTTTCAACACTTAAGTGGTGCCTGAATTCGTTAATTAATCACAGAATGAATTTCCCATTCATAAAATTTTGTGTGTAGATGTACATGTATGAATATGGAAGACCGATGCCTTTATTTACATTTGTATGAATGGCCTAAACATACTTCCCAGGAACTGTCAATGAAATGATGTGGCTGTTTTGAAGTAAATCATAAAAGAACAACGCATTGGAAATAAAAAATCAAATTCATTAGCCGTCGAGAACAACAGTCCATTATTTACAATCTACGGAAATGTTTACATTTCTAGTTATCAATGAATGGAAAAGTACGGCTGTTCCATTAGGGTCGATTAAATGTGTCCCTACCAAATCTTCTTGACCAATCAAATGCACTGATGTTGTGACTGATTCATTGTTCGCTTCTAAATCAATAATTGACAGTTCCTTTGTAAGAAGATAACACAATGCTACATTGTGTATAAATGTATACAATATTTTGTCTGTTGCCTTCCACATTTGATGACATTGTGTTTTCTTTAACACAGAAGCTGACAAAAGATATACACGTCACAAACTGACGGTGGGGACAGATTTATTGAATCGGTTCTATACTTGTTGCGATTGTCATTTTGCAGTGTCTTCTCTGAGGTCTGCGTTCGGTATACATGTAATGGCCGACTCAAAACAAAATACTGAAGGAGTCGTACAAAGTATTACCTGGAAGTTGTCAATGTGCATATTCCAAAACAGACCATATTTTGCAACGATCGGGGTTGGAATTGACTAAATTCGAAATAGGATCAGGCAGGGGTGTTGATCTGTTGATTGCCGTTTGTCCAACAATGTTCAGTCCGGGGTGTTGCGTGTTAATTGCCGTTGATCAGAGTTTGGTCAAACAAAACTTGAGATAATGTCATTTAAATATTTACAATGCATAACAATCATTTTTCAATTGCATGAGAATGTATATCATAGCGCGAATTGAGATGCATTGTTGCACAAAGAACTTGGCACAGATCATCGTTTTCATGTCTTCGTGTGTTTCTTGGACGAATTATTATCTCCATAAAGAGCAGGGTATTGCTACTCAGGTCTTGTCAGCTTTTGCGTCTTGTCAGCATTCACAAATTAAATTTTAAACTGTACTTGATCAAGATGGTGCTGTCATTGTTTAGTCTATGTTGAGTGTACGGCAGGGAACCCATAATATGTAATAGGTTTCTGGTATAAAATCAAAATTCTTTGAATATTTGTCTCTAATGGTTTGATTGCCATTGATTGGCTGGTGTGATCAAATGAAGATGGCCACCAGTAAATACTTGCTGACTGTCGGAAAGGCATGTTCTTGATGAGCAAAACTTGGTTTTTGTACCTTTCTTGGTTTTGATATCATCATTATAATTAGACCCATAGTAAAAAATGAGTAATTATGCACGACATAGACAGGCAATTATTCATATCATACACGGACAGTGTACATAAAATATCAATAGATTAGATACTGATCATTGCCATCATAGACACTAATCCACCAGTCCCTTTGGGACTTTGATTATTTCATGAATATGTTCTATGGGTAAAATTAAAACACCTGACAAGTTTTCATAAAATTCTTGGTATAACTTCTTAGCTTTTAGACAAAAAATGATCCTTATGTTAAATTAAGGGAAAATCCAGGGAAATCCATTTCCCGCCAATTTTTTTAATGATTTGTATCTCAGTAAAAAGCACACTGACCTATATATTTCTTTTTACCATTTCATTTAGTGTACAATGCTTAGTAAATTAAAATAGGTTTCCAGAAATCCTTGATATAAACAACATCAGGAGTGAGCCTCCTTAAATGTTGATTTCAGTGTAAAAATCTTGGACAAAAATGATAGAAATCTCCAAATACCTGTCTAAGTAGTTTTAATGTGGTAATTTTCCTGAATTGCATGGATTTTTTTTCTTCTTCAAATGAGTTGTTCCACTGACTTTCAATGTTTACCTCAGATTTTACATCAAGTGAAATTTTCAAAGATTTCAAACATGAATGCTTTAATTGCAAATTAATAATATAAATTGCAGTAAAGGGTTGATTTGCACATGTAGCTTATAAATTGTGCAGCTGACATCATACAGTTATTGACTGGGTCTGAAACAACAGCTGTTGTGTTTGACCCGAGGACTGAACTGTTGCACGAAGCCGAAGGCTGAGTGCAATAGTTTAGTCCTTGGGTCAAACAAAACAGATGTTTTTTTCGGACCCAGTCTATAACTGTTTTGTAATACTTTTTCATATTCATTTAATATGCTCCATTTCATCTGAATACAATTCACGTCGCCAATTTGGTTGTGCAGACGACAGGAGATCATGTGATATATGCGTGATATTTTTTAACCAATCAAAATAAGGCGGATGGTCAACAGATCAGTTTCAGTTTCAGTCAACAGACTGAAAACTGTTGACTAGTCAACAGATCGTTTTTTGGTTTGAGAAATAAAACAAGTTGTCGATTTTTTTCCCAATGCATTTATACATGTATAAGGGAAATATTCAATCAGTCAACAAAGGATACATTTACAAAAAGAGAATAAAGAAATATTGGAGTATATCAAGAGTAGGGCATTCATACAAATGCAGAAATATCTCATTTTTAGCAAGCTAATATATAAAAATTACATGTAGCGAAACACTTAAAATTGATTCAGGACTAGCAACATTTTAGGATGAGTTTCATAGCCTGATTTTTTAAAAAAAATTATGTCATGAAGTAGACTAAATTAATCCATTTATTCACCAGAGGGTAGCTATAGGATCTAGAAGTTTGTCATATGAGGTCAAGAATAAAGAATAAATTCTAATTAGAACACATTTTCTGCTACGGCATTATACAGTTATTGACTGGTTCGAAGACAACAGCTGTTTTGTTGGACCCAAGACCGAACTGTTGAAAGAGGCCGATAGGCCGAGGGCAACAGTTTGGTTTTAGGGTCTAACAAAATAGCTGTTGTCAGAGAAACCAGTCTATAAAACTGTTTTGTTATACCTCCATGGGAACAGCTGACATCATGCAAATCACCTGACGTTGTTAACCAATGGAATGAAAGACGGTGGGCAACAGTTCATCTGCGGGCAACAGTTCAAAAACTGTTGACCGGCAACAGTATTTTCCCACACAAATTGATAAAAAACAGACCAAATGTTAATTATTTTATGTAATAAAGCTATATAGAAAAAATATATAAAGAGGTATAACAAAACATTTTGTTTCCTGGAAATATCTAACTTATTTGGACTTTTCAGCTTCACAGCAGTTTCAAAATTTTCCAAGGCAGGTGGTACACGTATTTATGTCCCCATGCACTCTTGTGTCACAATCTGGGTTTTAATGCCTGAAAAAGTAAATGAAAGTGATGTCAAACCACAATCAAATAATGTCATCTTGCAGGAGAACATTGATTGGTTGACAGAAAAGATACAGAACTTAGAAGATAAGCTTTCTGCAGCAGATAATGTGAAACAATTATTACAGAAAGAATTACACACTTATAAAGAACATAACGAGAAAATGGCCGGAGATTTGGAGGTAATATAATCTATGTATAATGTCATTCATGGTTGATCAGGATATATTTATGATCTCAGACACTTACTTACTTAATCCACTTCGTCCCATGGGGTACATAGGGCGACCATTGTTGCTTTCGCTCTCAGACACACCAGATTGCAAATTATTTTACCATATGATACCATATGATGAACATTATCAAAAAAAAAAATGTCTGGAGATTTAGAAGTAATACATGTATAGGCAGTTATGTCATTTATTGTCCAGCCGTATTTTGTTTTGCCTCAACAATGAGATATCAGATGGCAAAATATTTTACCATTGTCCAAATAAGAAGAAAAAAAAATATCTATAGAGATGATTTAGCCAAGAGTGTCAATCTTTTTTATGCCCCTGCAATCATTGCAATGAAATATCATATTGAAAATTTTATTCCCTGTCTGTGAGGCTATTTTGACATACATGTAAGTTCTACCCGTATTCTTCTGTGGGCTGTTCTATGTCATTCTTATTGTCTGTCTAGCGTTGTGTTGTATGTCACACTTAGGTATCCAATTGCTTCTTATTTGCCGGTAATTTGTCAAATGTGATGTCTAAATTCAAAAGTTGATTGTTCATGAGTCAAAAGGTTATTCAGAGACAAATAGAAGGATCATTTTGGCAACAAGTGTCAAGTGAAAATTCATTTATGTACACACATGGGGGAGGGTTTGGATCCAAGAAACGAGTTTAACCCCACCGCAATTTTTGCGCCTGTCCCAAGTCAGAAATATGTTGGTCATTGGCTTGTCCTTGTCTTCTTATAAAATTTTAGTTTCTTGATATTTGGGTTATTGGATGTGGTTTGTTTCCATTGATTTATTCACTTTTTTACCTTTTCGGGGCCATTTAGGGCTTACTATATGGTGTGAGGTTCCTCACTGTGTTGAAGACCATATGGTGACCCCTAGATGTCTTGTTTTCGGTCGTTTTAACCTGGATATGGGATGTTGTCTCCTTGACATTTACCCCATTTCCTTTCTTTGTCATATTTCAATGACATGTATATTCATGTTGTTAGCTTTACATTGCTATGAGAGTTGTTCAGATAATAGGGAAGTAAATTTCACTGTAATAACAAATAGGTGTAAATTGTTATTTAGATGTAAGTCATTTGGTATTTATATTTACATGTAATTAGTTAAATTTACATGTATAAATGGTATTTAATTTTACTTGTAAATTACATGTATAAATGGTAATTAAAATGTATTTACATTTAATTGTATTTAAATGTACTTACATTTAATTGTAATTAAATGTACTTACATTTAATTGTAATCAAATGTATTCACATGTAATTGTAATGTATAGTTTAATTTACAAGTTTCAAATGTTTATCATAATCTCATCACCTACATGAAGGAAACGAAAACTAAAAACATTTATACAGTAAAATATATGTCCATTCTTTGTAGAAGAATTATGAGAGACTTGGAGAAAAAAAAGAAACCTCAAAAATGCTGGAATTAATGCTTCAATTAAAAATGCATAATCTCAGTGTAATTCATTAATATAACAATAAACTACAATATCTTAAATGATACAATGTACCATATATAAAAAAATCAAAAAGTGTTTATAGGAGTAAAAGTAATTTTGGAGGAGTTTATCGATGTGTAAACAACACTGACTAACTCACAAACTGAATAAAGTCTGAAATACTTTATGTAAATTTTGTTAGTGAAAGGCTATGTTAAAAAATCCATAAACTCCTAAAAAATTACTTTAATTTCTTAAAATACAATCCTTTGAACTTGAAACAATGCTGTCACTAAATATGAGGTCCCTATATACTGCATTAATTTACTGCATAGCAAATTAATGGGCACAAAGCATTTATCGAGAAATAACTTCTGAGTTGTTTATAACCTTGACCAATGAAATAAGACCTTGAAATAACGATATTGGAATCATATGTTAGTAAATTGCATTTACATGTACATGTGCCTGCAATAAACTTTATTTAAATGTAAAATAATGTTAAATAATTGTACATCATGATAGTAAGTAATCGTATATGTATTGTTTCATTGCAGATAGCAACAGAAGAGAACCATGCTTTGAAACATAGGTACAGTTGTGACAGAGAAGCTCTGGCAGCCGAGGCAGCTGATCTTCAGGCTCAGTTGGAGCAGAAACGTAAAGATTTCCTCAGTCAACAAGAGGTAATAGCTTTCAGTATTGACTGAAAAAATGGCTAATGGTCCAAACGTAGGTACCCCATGGAAAAAACACGAATGACTGGTCATTTGTAGCTCGCCGGGACGAATGTCCGGCGAGCTATTGTCATACCCCCGGTGTCGGCGTCGGCGTCAGCAAAACTTTAACCTGGCTTGTGGAATTGAGACCTGAATAGCTAGGATGTTGATATTTGGTATGTAACTTTCTTATGATAAGAGCTTTCTTCTGGTACCATACTTGTAGACATTTTGACCTTGACCTTGCCCTGAGGGCAATTTTTAAAAAACTTAAACCTTGCCTATAGAAAGGTAGGCTTTTAGTGGTAGGGTGTTTATATTTGGTATGTAACTTCCTTATGATAAGTGCTTTCTAGTGGTACCATATTTGTAGACATTTTGACCTTGACCTTTCCCTGAGGGCAATTTTTAAAAAACTTTAACCTTGCCTCTAGAAGGTAGGCTTTTAGTTGTAGGATGTTCATATTTAGTATGTGACTTCCTTATGATGAGAGCTTTCTTCTGATACCACAATTGTAGACATTTTAACCTTGACCTTGCCCTGAGGGCAATTTGTAAAAAACTTTAACCTTGCCTCTAGAAGGTATGCCTTTAGTGGTAGGGTGTTTATATTTTGTATGTAACTTCCTTATGGTGATAGCTTTCTAGTGGTACCATATTTGTAGACATTTTGACCTTGACCTTGCCCTGAGGGCAATTTTTTAAAAACTTTAACTTTGCTTCTAGAATTAAGTTGTTTAGTGATAGGGTGTTTATATTTGATATGTGACTTTTTTGTAAAGAAAGCTTTCTATTACTTTCGAATTTATTGTGCATTGAGGTTACTGGAATCCCCGGCGAGCTATGTTGTCTTCTGACAACTCTTGTTCATACTAGTTATTGACCTGGAGGACTGTATGACACTCAGAGGCCCAGTTTGTTGTGGTTTTTGTAAAGAGTTACCATATTTCTGCATACTGGCATCCTTGGATTATTCCTTGCTAATGTAGGGTCTGGCATGGGGTAAAGTATGGAATATGACCCCACCCAAAATTTGCAAAATTGACGATTATTAGCTTTGAGTGGCCACAGTACCGGAAGTACAAATCAGAAAGCTGTCACACTATCAAAATTGAGAGACAAATTTTTATATAATATGTATACATCAATATTATCCCAATAGTTCTCGTAGTTTTTGGCTTACAGGTGACAATGGGTAGCCTACAAAACCAAAATATGACATTTTTTAAATCTTATTCTTCAAGTGCCGATTTTTCAAGCAAAAAGGGAACTAAAATCTTTTTATGCAGTTATAAACTAGTCTGAAATTGTAGCCAGAGTTCTAATGTTTAAAATGAACACCATAATGGTGACCTTTGCATGTATGGAGCGTCATCAGTGACAACAATGCACAGAAAGTCTCAAAAATGACAATTGTTGCGTGTAGCAGTCTAAGAGTTAACCATCATTGACAATGAATAAAAATCAAAATTAAAAAAGGGATAGAAGGACACATCCCAACAAAATTGTCAGGTTATTTTGCCTATTTGAAACTGATAGATTTTCGTAATCTGATCAGATTTTGGCAAGATGTGTAGTTTACTTTTACTTGAACAGGATGTTCAGAAACTGAAAGAAGAAAACACTAATTTGTTGAGGAAGTTGGAGGAAAAAGAGGAAACCAGTTCAACTGGTTCCATGCAGTGTCTGGTTATGGCTCAGTCTACATTGAAAGAGAGATACTCCAAGATGGAGCATAGTTTCACACAATACCAGTCTGATTCAACAAAGAAACAGGTTAGTAACATATTTTCACTGAGGGCTTTCCAGAAATAATTGGAGTTGGAAGGCATTTTAATTAAAATTTGATGGGTTGTGGGGTATATTGGATAATAAACAATGAGATAAAGGAGTTGAGATTTTATGCATGGTGGGTCATTTTAAAAAGTGCCTTCTGACCCCCATACCATTATTTCTGGAACAGTCCTGATCTAAAGTTCAGTACAGTGAAATCTTTCTGAACTGAACCCTGTTGAACCTGTAACCTGAAGGGGAGACAATTCAACTGAATATTTTTCTGGGAAAAAAGAGGAGAGGAACCTTTTCAGTGCATTTCTTCTGAAAATGGATTTTGTTGAAACGCTGAAAAGTTGTATACCACCTGAAGATGTTCATGAAATAAGATGGTTGCTGCTTGTAATAAAATTAAGTACAGTTCATATCCAAAATTCATAGTCTACGGTTTAGCGGTTGTAAGCATTAAACATCCATTACAAAATCACCTTTTAATATGCACTAATAACAATGTACAGGCTATTACATGAAACAACGCAGTCATCAAGCTCAAAGTTTTCAAAATAACAAATAACTTACATAAAATACAGGGAATACACGAACGTGAAAATGCATGAAAAAGTTATAACAAAGTTATTACTTGAAAAATAAAGTTTCACAACACTGCTTAAATTTCTGGAAAAAATGTGGATTTTGTATATATCACTGTGTTCACACACACTTCAATTTGCACTTACCATATTGATTCAGGGTTCAATGCGCAGGGGCTATAACTGGCTGCCATTCAGGGGCAGCTCTAGTTTTATATTGTTAAGTGTACTCATTAGTTTATGATGTGAAATCAGGATGAGACTCCATTTCATCCCCCACCCCCCTGTTTTGATGAAGCTTCACATGAAACAAATATTATTTAATCCTCAGTGTAAATGTACATTCTAATATGACTCTCTTCTTTCACTTTGGAAACAAAGCTATGTTCTAATTCCAACAATATTTTTTAGCACATGCGTATATTTTGTTACAAAAGGGTATTGGTAATGTACAATTTCAGGTTTTATTCAGTCAATAATCATTTAATTTTGTGTATATAACGTTTTAAATAATGAATCACACCGAAATCCACATCAAATAATGACAATATTAGAAATTTCCAACAGTTACTAAATTTAAGACTCGGAGCTGAAATTGACATAACCGTAACCTAGCAACGAATGTGTTGTTGTTGTTACGAAATCTTATCAATGTTGCATATCATGCTCTACGATTTAAATATAAAACTTTTAATTTTTAACGTTAATAAAATTATAAATATGAGTTTTATTCCTTTTCTTTCCTATTTTTTTGCTTCAAAAATAACATAACTAAGCAGTCATATAAATCAGAAACAAAACCAGCTCATACTTATTACCGCTTCAATTTTTAAAATATCCGTATTTTCTATGTTTCATAACAGATTTTTGGAAAAATTCATAAGCTTATGAGCCACTTTTATCAATAAAACAACGAATATAGATTTTACTATGTCCATTTATGTGTGTTCGTATGCAGTTTTATCGGTAATTTATGCTTCATGCCTTTGATGTGTACTGACCGATAAAGTCATTATCAACGTACTGGACCATATCAAAAATTTATTGGGTCAGTACGTCAGATGACATGCGCGAACCGAAACGATGCGCATTAATCTGAATGTAAAGTCAACTCATGAATGAAAATTATTTGCGACAACAAACAGTAAACAATTTTGAAATTGTTCGTAATTCAAACAGAAATACACATTTCCCTATAACTTTTGATTGTATTTTATGAAAAATTCATACCTTGACACTGCAATAAAACATCAGGCTATGAATCCAATTCGCTATGATGGTTTGCTTTCTTCCAATGAACTGTCGCTGAGTTTAAATGAAGACAAAGAGACGCCTACCCCGTTACTACAAACCCCTACAATCCTGAATTACGCAGGGTGTTTTCAGTGACAAGAAAGGCGCCATGCTCAAATGACGGTCTGTCTTTGACAAATTAATCTTCTCGGGTGATGTCCATTTGAAGCAATAATTACTTACTATGTTGCGGCATTGATTGTATGTTGTTTTACACCAGTTCAATGTAACTATTTTCATCATTTGTTACACTATTTCCAACGAAATTAAAATGACAGGACGTGTCTTGTTCAACCCCAACGTACAGAAGGATGTGACGTCACACTACCCTGACGTCAACAAGAATTGTGCACAATACAGTTTACGCTTGAATTATTCGCCAAAGAAAGAGTTCCCCTTATTTTTTTCAAAATTAACAACGAAACTGCAACATTTGGAAATTCCCGATAAACAGAATATATGACTTTTTGTTTTTGATACGGACTTTATCACGGTAGCATATCAGGTTTGCCCTAGCAGGCTCACCTGATATACTACCGTGATAAAGTCCGTATCAAAAACAAAAAGTCCTATATTCTATATTTCCGACATAGAACACCCTATTTCAATTCTAGTGCAAAACCGAATATTGCTCTCTAAAAGCCGCTTCGAATGTTTAAAACTCTTGTTAAATATATAAGAATCGAAATAGATTATTGCAATTGTGCTCTATGCGAATTAGAACATGGTCAGACCTGATATTTGTCTTCATTTTATACCTCACTATCGCTCGGTATAAAATATTGACAAATACAAGGTCTGCCCATGTTCTAATTCGCATAGAGCCCGCTTGCAATAATCTATTTCTTAATTGTATCTTACTTTCAAATTCCCAAATACATTTTCAGAAGGAACAAAAACAACAAATAAAGGACATGTCACGTGAAATTGAGGATTTGAAGGAGAGGCTCACAATGGGATCCAATGAATACAGGAATTTATACATAGAAAATAGAAAGCTCATGAAGAAAGTTGAGAAAATGGAGAAAAGTAAGTTTAGACTCTTGTTTGGAAGGAAATTTAATTCTTACTTATCTCAACTGATATTGGATCTCCTTGAAAAAAAAATAAAAATTTTGAAAATTTGAAAGTTATTAATGTATTATGTTAAACATAGAAACAGAACTGAACAGGCTTACCAAAAGTAGCTCTAGCAGCATGAGAACCCATACAAAATATGAGCATCATCAGATGTTTAAAACACCTGTCATCTGTAAACAGTTAGAATTCAATACTACTCTGGACTTTTATTGATGGACATCAAAATTCGTGGTTTTCAAGAATATCACTATTACATGGGTACTGAAATTCATGGTTTCTAATTCTATGCAATAGGAATCTAGGTAAAAATTGTCTTTTGTTTGGAACTTAATTCTGTGGTTTTAGCAAACCACGAAATCCACGAAAATTGGATCTCCAAGAACAATAGGACTTTCACGGTACGTAATATTAATTTTATAATCAGTTAGAAGTTCTATAACACAACAAAATAATGCTGAATGATTTTCTCCTTTTTATATGCAGAGATATTTATGTGATGCCTGTAAATCACTTTGTTTTCTGTCTGTCAGTATGTCAGTCTAGATAGGCTGTTCCAGGCACTTAATTTTTTATGGGTTGTAGGTACTTGTGTATATTGGGATGGGGGTGGCATTATTGAAATACAAGAGAAAAGGAAAAGCAAATTTTATGCATGTTTAAAATGCTGTGTGTCCATCCTATACATTTGTTTCTGGGATGGCTCTAATGTTATCTCTGAACAAAGTTTGTTTTACTGCACTGATCCTTATGAAATATTGACACATTGTTCTTTGGTTTTGATTACAGGGAGAATACACCATCAGAGTTCAGAAACAGAAGTGTTGACACTTGAACAATGCCAGAAATCTTCAGTATCAGATGTGTCCGGTGATGATGTGGCCATAGAAACAAAGCTTCATAATGGATTGGATGATGTTGGTAAAGAATTGGACCTACGACAAGAAAAGAAATTGAAGTAAGAATCTGTTAATTTCTTTGGCTTATATGAATTCACAACAAATTGATATAAAGTCAAAGCAAGTTAAGAATGAAAGGATATGCAGTAATTGCAGATGAAACTAAGTCTCTACAAATACATGGTAACAATGCTAGTATTTCTTCATCTTGAATTCACCATGAGGCCTTCACCAATGAGCTTTGCTACTACCTCATAGCAAGTTTAAGACAGCTTGTAGCCCTGGTTTGAGCAGAATTCATTGTAAATTGTCCAACAACACTACATCCATGTCTTATTTAACCCAGGCATTTATTATCGTCGACAAACATAAAATAACTGGCAAAGCGATCTTACAATCACTGTCATCAATTGCACGACAAAAGCACTAGTGTCCTAGACTTATGGACGGAAACAACATATATAACAAAATGATAACTGAATGACATTTTATTTTTCAGCATTTTTGGGATTATTCCAAATAGAGCTTCATCTTTGTTACAATGTATTCAATGCTGACTAAAATCACCTGTTTCATTGTGTCAACTGTCAAGTATGTGTGTTGTTTTTTAATTTTTGTTACCTTTGCAGATATCTTTGGTTTGAGTGTACCTTAAGTCTTCTCCAGACTGAGAGAAATTACTGATAGAAAATTGACAAAGAAACTCAATTTAAAAAAAATTAAACTTTGAAAATCAAGTGGAAATCTATATACTGTGGAAGTACTTTTATTCATGGACATCAATTTTCATGGTCATCACTATTTCGTGGGTACACAAATTCATAGTTTCAAATCCAATGCATTAAAACCCTACTGAAAAAATGCATTTCGTTGGGAACTAAATTTCATGGTTTAAGCAAACCACGAAATTCACAAAAATTGGAACCCAACGAACTTAGGTACTTTCCCTGTAATCAAAACAGTAACTTATCCCAGTGTCTGATTATCAAAAATATTCAACTCATGACTGACACTGCTGTTTTTTCACTGATTTGTTCTCGGCATTCATTGCTGGGTAGGCTAAAAGCAAAAATAATTTACTCATTTGTCATGAGATGCTAGTGGTCTGCGGTAAAGGGTTCTCACAAATACTAGAAATTTTTATGACTCTATATTTCATATTTTAAAATTTGTTATTGACAACAATTTCAATCCTTATCGATGAAATGGCCAGGGGATGACTTAGGGTCATATGATTGCATGGCCAGGGATGACTGTGGATCATATGAGGGCTTTGTCTTTCTTAATTCATTCTCTTGATTCTTGTAAAAATCTTCAGACTAATAAATAAAAACATGTATTCATTTTTTCCAGGTACAAGCTTTGTCTCATTGAAGAAAGAAAGAGAGTCGAAAACCTGAAACTAGAACTGAAGGAAAGAGATGAAGAAATAGAAATGTTGAAGAAATCATTGATTGAAGTCCAAAATGAAAAAGAGGTTAAAGTTAGGTCACTGGAAGTAAGTCATATCAATGTTACCTTAAACATACTAGATTCATATTTAAAATCTCCAGTCCTACCGATTTATCAAAATGCCAGTGATTCTCTCCAGGTACTCTGGCTTCCTTCACAACTAAAACTGACTGCCACAACATAGTGAAATACTGCTGAAAGTGAAGTTTAAATCCATGCAAGCAAACAATCTTTTTTAGTGGGAATCAAAACTTGTTGCCCCAAGATTGTCTCTTCCACCTTTATAAGTTTTTGAATTGATTAAGTTGTTCTTGTCCTGATATAGCTGAAATATTTTATGTCACTTGACATACAACTCGAACAAGTCAATCAATCAATCAATCATAAATCTTCAAACCAATGTAAGGACACCTAAAATTATATTTCTTCTCTGAATTGAAATGACTTATTGCTCAATGAACATCAGCAATAATCAGTGAATCACCAAGTTGTGAGAAGTTTATTGATAAGCATGTCACTTCCAAGCTTTGATGAGAAAGAGATTTTTTGGGTAGTTAGTTTACATGAACAGTTACTAAAGCCTCATCACCTTTGCTACCCTCATAATGAAAACATAGGTAATCAACGATTACAAAGTTCGCCTCGTTATGGCACATGGACACAGAAACCCTATTTGGCCAGGGTGCTCATTTACCATACCTTATGCATGTATACAAAGGCTAGAAGATCTTACCATGTACAGTAACCGAGACCTGAATTCCGACATAAACGGTAAAGTGACCTAATTTTGCTTGGATGCTGACCTACCCGCAAAGATGCATGCACATGCAAGGTTAGATGATCCTACCATGTACAGTTACTTAGATATGAACTCAAACGTAAACTTGAATGTAAGTCAATCATGCGGAAAATATAGGTCAAAGTGACCTAATTTCGCTGGATGCTGACCTACCCCAAAGATGTATGCACATGCAAGGTTAGATGATCCTACCATGTACGGTTACTTAGATCTGAACTCGGACATAAACTTAAATGTAAGTCGATCATGCGGAAAATATAGGTAAAAGTGACCTAATTTTACCGGAATGCTGACCTACTGCCAAAGATGCATGCACATGCAAGGTAAGATGATCCTTCCATGTACAGTTACTTAGATCTGAACTTGGACGTTAACTTGAATGTAAGTCAATCATGCAGAAAATATAGGTCAAAGTGACCTAATTTTGCCTGGATGCTGACCTACCCCCAAAGATGCATGCACATGCAAGGTTAGATGATCGTACCATGTACAGTTACTTAGATCTGAACTCGGACGTAAACTTGAATGTAGTCAATCATGCGGAAAATATAGGTCAAAGTGACCTAATTTTGCCTGGATGCTGACCTACCCCCTAAGATGCATGCACGTGCAAAGTTAGATGATCGTACCATGTACACTTACTTAGATCTGAACTCGGACTTAAACTTGAATGTAAGTCACTCATGCGGAAAATATAGGTCAAAGTGACCTAATTTTGCCTGGATGCTGACCTACCCCCAAAGATGCATGCACATGCAAGGTTAGATGATCCTACCATGTACAGTTACTTAGATCTGAACTTGGACGTAAACTTGAATGTAAGTCAGTCATGCAGAAAATACAGGTCAAAGTGACCTAATTTCGCTGGATGCTGACCTACCCCAAAGATGTATGCACATGCAAGGTTAGATGATCCTACAATGTACGGTTACTTAGATCTGAACTCCGACATAAACTTGAATGTAAGTCGATCATGCAAAAAATATAGGTAAAAGTCACCTAATTTTACCTGGATGCTGACCTACTGCCAAAGATGCATGCACATGCAAGGTAAGATGATCCTTCCATGTACAGTTACTTAGATCTGAACTTGGACGT
>MJUU01048819.1:17623-31848 GCA_002080025.1 Modiolus philippinarum
TACCATGTACAGTTACTTAGATCTGAACTCGGACGTAAACTTGAATGTAAGTCAATCATGCGGAAAATATAGGTCAAAGTGACCTAATTTTGCCTGGATGCTGACCTACCCCCAAAGATGCATGCACATGCAAGGTTAGATGATCCTACCATGTACAGTTACTTAGATCTGAACTTGGACGTAAACTTGAATGTTAGTCAATCATGCAGAAAATATAGGTCAAAGTGACCTAATTTCGCTGGATGCTGACCTACCCCCAAAGATGAATGCACATGCAAGGTTAGATGATCCTACCATGTACGGTTACTTAGATCTGAACTCAGACGTAAACTTGAATGTAAGTCAATCATGCGGAAAATATAGGTCAAAGTGACCTAATTTTGCCTGGATGCTGACCTACCCCCAAAGATGCAGGCACATGCAAGGTTAGATGATCCTACCATCTACAGTTACTGAGATATCAACTCGGACCTAAAATTAAATGAAAGCCAGCCAAGTGGAAAATATAGGTTAAAGAGACCTCATTTTCCTGGAGGCTGTGAGTTAGCCCAAGATGCATCTGTACACAAAGTTTGATGACCCTACCCTTCATAGTTACCAAGATATATACCTAAATGCGGACGCAGATGAAGACGCAGATGCGGACGCCTGGGGTACTCCAATAGTCCCCCTCAACTTCGTTGAGGCGAACTAAAAGCATACTTGATTTCAAATTATATACAAATATGTTTGTCAGTTAACTGTTGGGATCTTCACCTCACTCAAAGTACTTGAGGCACCTGTTGTAGTAATTGAAATTTCCATTAAATCCCATTAAGCAGACCCATAATCAACTGTAAGTTAAGATTAAATGTCTGTATTATGAGATTTTTTACAATCATGAGTATTTTTTGTTGTCATGGTTACTAAACATTTACATGTATTTTTGTTTTGCAAGGATCACATGTTGTTATAGATAGTATTAGGTTGATTATATACATGTATTTTATACCCCCACTCGTGAGTGGGTGGTATATTGGAATACCCTTGTCCGTCCGTCCGTCCTTCCGTCCTTCCGTCCGTCCGTCCTTCCGTCCTTCCGTCCGTCCGTCCGAGGTTTATCGCATTTTTCTCAGCTACTGCTGGTCGGATTTCTTTCAAATTTGGTATTTGACTTTATATTTAGGGGGAAAATGTTGTCTGCCATTTTGATCACCTTATGATATCAACTTCCTGTTTTGCGGACTTAGCCATTTTTCCCTTTATTGAACATAGTAAAAATTTTCGTTGCACTTTTCTCAGCTACTGCTGGGCCGATTTATTTCAAATTTGGTATTTGACTTTATATATAGGTGGAATGCGTCGTCTCCCATTTTGGTCGCCTTATGATATCAACTTCCTGTTTGGCGGAACTTTAATTTTCAAAACAAAACGAGTGGGGGTATACCTAGCACGACAACGCGTGCAACCTCATGTTTGTTTTGCCAGAATTACATGTCAGACAGGTTGCTATGGTTACATAATATTTTTGTATATATTTTTTTTTGCCAGAATTACATGTCAGACAAAGACAAGACAATAGATGAATTGAACAGAAAAATCAGAGACACCATTAATTTACATGATGTAAGTACAGATATATTTAAATCCATTGTTTTGTGTATTCAGTATAGAGGATTTCACTTACATTTCAAGTATCCCTCTAGAAGGTGGGTCACTTCTCGTATTAAGAATTATAAAATGATTTTTCTTGTGTTAGAACATTCAGTGATTGTCAATAGATGACTGTGAGCAAAAAACAGTGTGCACCTTTTGGAGTAACAATCTTTTGAAATTTTGGAGGGAAAACGGAGTCCCTCTAGATTTTCCTTTGAAATTGCATTTAGAATCTGTTCCTTTATCCACCATTAAGGATTATTTAAAATTTCATATTTTTTTTGCCAGAAGTCTTCTTAAGAAGTATATAATCAAATTTTGAACTAAAATGTGGAGGTCAGTACTAAAAGAATTCTGATCTGATCTGGATAAAATTTGGAGAAGTTTAAAAATCTGACACAACAGCAAAACATGAGGAGTGATGCACCTTTATAAGTATCCAAACCATAATACATGTATAAGTTTCTTTTTAAACTTTCATCAAAACACTACCATCATATTACAATGATAGGCAGTCATACATTTTTAGCTCACATGGCCAAGGCCATGTGAGCTTTTGCCATCTGCATTTGTCGTCCGTCCGTCCGTCGTCTGTCGTCTGTCAGTCCGTTAACTTTTATTCAAAGATCTTCTCCTCTGAAACTGCTAGGCCAATACTAACCAAACTTGGCCTGAATCATCACCAGGGTATGCGCTTTCAAGTTTGTGATTTTTATGTCGGTAGACCAAACAACATGGCAGCTGTTACTAAAGATAGAACATAAGGGTAAATTGCCATTTTTTGCAAATTACTCGAAAAGTATTACAGATATAAAAAAATCTGACGGGCAAAAATGATCAGCATGATGAGATCTACCCGCCCTGCAATTTTGAAGAATATCCAATAACCCATCTTGGAGTTATTGACCCTTTTCCGTAAAATTTTCGTTTTTTGTTACTTTTAGTCTTATATATTGAAAATGGTAGAAGATAGAAGTGAAGTTTAAATTACAAAAATGGTCAACATAGTAAGATCCACATTTCCTGCAATTTTGAAGAAAATCTGACAACCCACATAGGAGTTATGGCCCCTTTTTCTTTGAATTTTCACGATTTTTTATAATTTTTACTTTTATTTCAAAAACTGTTTGAAATCAAGGTTTAATGTAAAATAAAAAAGTGTTGAGCTTTTCCAGGACTACAATTTCTACATATGTCCAGCAGATTAGCATCTCATCCAAGATGGTCCCACTAGGGAACATAGTTTAACATAGGACCCTATGGGAAATGCATTCAAAGATCTTCTCCTCTGAAACCACTGAACCAATGTGGACCAAATTTTGTCACAATAGTCCTCAGGTGGTCCCCTTTAAAGTTTGTGATTTTTGTGGTTGTACCTCATCCAAGATGTCTGCCAGCAGGGAACATAGTTTAACATAGGGACCCTATAGGAAATACATTCAAAGATCTTTTCTCCTGAAACCACTATAAGCAAATAGGAACCAAACTTGGATACAATTGTCCTTGGCTGGTCCCCTTTAAAGTTTGTGATTTTTATGTTCGTACCTCATCCAAGATGGTCGTCAGCACAGGACATAGTTTAACATAGGACCCTATTGGAAATGTATTCAAAGACCTTCTTCTCTGAAACTACTGAGCCAATTTGAACCAGATTTGATCACAATAGTCTTTAGGTGGTCTCCTTGAAAGTTTATGATTTTTATGTTCATACCTCATTGAAGGTGGCTGCCAGCAGAGAACATAGTTTATCATAGGGACCCTATGGGAAATGCATCCAAAGATTTTCTCCTCTGAAACTACCAAGCCAAATTCAACCAAACTTGGTCACAATAGTCCTTGGCTTGTCCCAGTCAAAATATGTGATTTTGACATTCATAACTCATCCAAAATGGCCACCAGCGTGGAACATAGTTTAATATAGGGACCCTATGGGAAATGCATTCAAATGTCTTCTCCTCTGAACCTACTGAGCCAATTGGAACCAAGTTTGGTTATGAATGGGTGGTCTCTTCGTGACGGTGAATAAAACCAGTCACCAGGTGAGCGGTACAGGCTCACGTGAGCCTCTAGTTAACTATTCACTCTTATTGCCAAAAAAAGTTTTACATGGTGACTCCAAGATGAAACAATAAAAGTGTTGTTCCATTGCTTGGTTTAACCATGTATTTGTAGAGACTTTGTCTCATGTGCATTTACTCCATATCATGTCATTGTTTACAAAATTTGTTAAGCCATATTTCTAAACATGTTTTCTTGATTCTGTGAATCCTTCGAAACATTCTTTACAGTTTTCAGCTGCTGAGAATGGGAATATTAGACCATATCCGAGTTCTGGAATTCAGATTCACCAGTTGTTGTTTGTCCACCCTACGTATTTATACATCCCAAATGTGTCTGCCCAATGTGACCAAATTACTGACGTTTTCTATACTGTGATGTATTAAAAAGTAGTCTGGTAAATCCTGATACCATAGGTCGGATGTGGTCTATTGTCGGAGCACTTTCACTGGATTAGGCATCACAAACATGTAAATACATGTACATGTATATTCATAAGGCCATGAATAAAAAATTATTGGTTCTAAGGCACTCCCTCATCTAGTTGGAGGCTTGAAAAAAACCCTCATTGACCCTATTTTTTGCCGTTTCAATAAAATAAAAATAAAAAAATCACCTCCCCCACTTCTGTTTTTGTGGTTTTTACAATGTAAAATGCTGCCTCATCTATTTTTTGGCAAATAAAAAGATAAAAAAATTACCTCCCTCCTTCATCTGTTTAAATGAAAAATGGCCTTAGAACCAATTAATTAATTTTGTATTGCCTAAAGTTAACATTGCTATTACCTTTACATACTTAAGCACCACCCAAAAAGTAGAAAAATAAAGTAACACTTATTTATAATAGATTAGCAAA
Source organism: Modiolus philippinarum (assembly GCA_002080025.1). Taxonomy (NCBI): domain Eukaryota; kingdom Metazoa; phylum Mollusca; class Bivalvia; order Mytilida; family Modiolidae; genus Modiolus; species Modiolus philippinarum. The sequence continues at coordinate 22,173 of MJUU01048819.1, forward strand.
TGGAATAGCATTAGTCTCGCATACATACATGTTTCATTTGCTTGTCAAAAATAGTTTTCAGGTTCCATGACAGCTACTTTGAAATAATGTTTATGTATGCTGAATGTAGATATGACCTTCAGTGGAACTTCGATGGGTCGAACACTATGGATGTCTTGAACCCTTTTTTTACTGTTTTCGAAAACAGTAATTTGCGATTGGCTCGAAGCCATATTGCTTTGTTTACATGCCTTCCGGGAACTACAAAATATACGCTCGTATAAACTCTAGAATTTAGCGCCCGATATCACTACGAGTAAAGAAAGATACCTGATGTTTACTGATCACAAAAAGGCAATATATTGCTAAAAATACCTGTCAACCTTGACAAATCATGTGTGCTTTTGAGCGATTTTACGGTCGTGAAACGAAATTAGAGGAAAAACGAGATTTGCAAGAAATTCTATGCTGAAAAAATGTTTTGTTTACATTTTTGCATTTATGTAACGGATGAAAATCACGTGTCAATCAATAGCCAATCAAAATCGGGATTACATCTATCATGCGGTATCCACGTGGTTTGACAGCTGAGCCTGTGATGATATTTAACTTTTAAGATTTGAGAGACGTTATCAGAGTTATATCCAGCAATCGTAGTCACTCATATGTTATGTATCACGATTAACCAGTCCATCGGTCGGGAATCCTTTGACCACAAACTTCTATATTTGGAAAAAATAAACTCGGATCTATACCACCCAGTGACGTAATCAAAGAATTCTGGGATATATTCCTTAGCCTATGGAAAGTCCAGAGAATTCCGAAGTTTACTTTCATTTTATTGTCAATGAAGTTGACAATTTTGTGCACTTCTCAACAAAAAGATTGTCCCCCCCCATTGAACGGAAGGTAATCGAAACGGGCTCATGACATTCTTTGAAAAGATAAACATCTTTGGAATAAGACCAAGTTTTATTTTATGAGGGAAATAACAAAATAAACATGGGTTGAAGCGAGCAGGTGTGGAAGCGATGTCTGCATATTTATTAAAATTTTCTTATTAGTAACAAGGCCCTGTGGTTGAACTCGGCTAACAAACATGCTGGTACTGCTATTCACGAAAGGGGTTACACACAAAAAGGTAATAATTTAAACCACTCGAGTTACTGAATCTGTTGGAGAAAAAACATATTTAGAAATTGTAATGCTTCATTTTTTTTAATGAAATGCAATGAAAGGAGACAATTTTTATATGTGCATCAAACAAATAATACAGTAAAGTCAAGCCTTCTGAAATGATGTTCCAAATACTTGTGTTTGATCATCTTACTTTTAATTTTGATGGCTGTCAGGTCATCATCGCAACACAGAAACACAGGAGTCTAAAATCTCAGCAATAAAGTAGTTATGTTACATAAAATGGCCTGAAACCCCACACGGAGCTACATTGTGAAGCTATGGCCCTCAGTTTTCATCGAAGAAAAAAAAACCTAGATGTGTTTCCATAAGAGAGGCAACAATTGTACATGTTGTAAATCAAGTTGTGTTCATTGGATATGAAAAAGAAAGGAAATGGGGTAAATGTCAAGGAGACAACATCCCATATCCATGTTAAAACGACCCAAAACAAAGCATCTAGGGGTCACCGTACGGTCTTCAACACAGTGAGGAACCTCACACCATATAGCAAGCCCTAAATGGCCCCAAAAGGGTAAAAAGTGGATAAATCAATGGAAACAAACCACATCCAATAACCCAAATATCAAGACACGGACAAGTCAATCACCAACATATTCCTGACTTGGGACAGGCGCAAAAATATTTATTATAGAAGATGGAACAGTTTTTCATTCCAAATGAAATAACAGAAAAAGAAATGAAATGCAAGTGAGAAAATTTAAAGACTTGCATATTAATACCAGACTCGGAAACAATGACATAAACATAACTGTAGATCTTTGTTTCTGCCAAAAAAAATCCAAACAAACAAACAAACAAAAACAACAACAACTTTCTGTTGATTTTTTTACTGCCCCTACTCTAGTTGCAAACACTATGTATAGTATAAAGCTGTAAATTTCTTGCTTGCGTGCAATCATAAAGCTAGAAAACAGTAATACTTTGTTTTGACGCTTTGATTCTGAACCCTGTATTCGAATGTTAACACAGTTCGACCTCGATAGCTCGAACAATTTTTATCAGTCCCTTGGGTGTTCAAGCCATCGAAGTTCGACTTTATTTACTGAAAGAAAACATAATTTTAATTTCGTTAACCATCTTCAAAATGATATATATATCTGTACTTTATTGATTGATTGAGTTCTTTTTTTCCAGGGACCATGTAAACTTCATACATCAGAGGGGAGTGGAGCAGCATCATCCCTGGAAAAACCGAAAACTTCTGGAGATAATAATGGGTACCCTTACTTGATGTATCCATACCATGGACACCCTGTTAACACAGCATTGGTGTACCCCCAACAGAGTCAAAATACACCGATGGTATACCCAGGAGCAAACAGACCTGTCATGTGTCCACAAATGCCACTCATATATCCACATCCACAGGTAATAGTATACACCTATTTACTGGCTATTCAAACAATAGCAACTTTATGGTTTCCCATGACACAACTATTTTCCGACGCGAAGTGGAGAGGGATATACATGTAGTTTGTGTTCAGGGAAACCATTATCTTGGTATTGTTCGAATAGCCAGTAAATAAGTGTTTTATTCTACCGAAATCGAACAAAGGCATCAATGCAACATCATTGGTGAAGAGTTCATATTTAGTGACCAGTAAATAGTTCATCATCAGTAGATAGTCATTGAAACTGTTGACCGTTAAATAGTCTTGCTTGTGACAAGTGTGAAAAAATACTAAATTTATCCAATAACAATATATATATACATGTACATATAGAAAATACATACCGAGGTATAATAATTGTGGCTTCTGTGTTCATCACAAGTTAAAAGAATAGGGAGAATTGGAGTCTCCCTCAGGGACAAATTGGAGGACTTCAGGCATAATAAGGAGACTTGCAAACATATAGGAGCAGTTAAACTCAAACAGTATTTTTTTCCTCAAGTACACATCAAAAACATTGCACAAGATACAAGTATCTCCACCTTTGGGACTAGAAAATTTTTTTTGGCAATACGTGAGGATGGCAATATATTGAGAGAATATTGAAGGTGATTTCAGTGTAGTTTTTCAATGCATTTGTATCACAAAGTCAGTCTTGGTAACACAATCATGAGTTAATATTAACAAGGTTTAGCTCTTCAGTATGCAAGAATATGCTACAGAAATGAGAAATTCCCTTCGTTATTGAATGGATATAAACAGAACTGGAAATTCAAGTGCTAAGGTGCACAGCAACTTTCACAATTCACAGGGCAATTTGTAGTTGCTTTTGGGGACATGGTCAACTTTAGGAGACTTTGCAACAACAGGGAAAAAATCTCCCTAATTGCCTAGTTTGATGAGCCCTGTACACATTTATAAACATACTGTAAACTGTGAAATTTTAGTGCCATCTTTATTTCACGTTAAATTGACAGGATTTTAGTTTGCGCTGTTTTGAATTCGCGCTGCCAAATTGATGACCATTGACTTCAATAATAGACAAATATATTCGTGCCGTTTTATTTTCGTGCTTTCATTCTGAATGCAAAAATAGCGAAAATAAAACTGCTGTGAAAATTTCCCGGTTTACAGTTCTCAAATTCAAAACTTTGAAAATTATTCCTCCACTACATCCAAAAGTTAGCTTATTTCATGAATTTGTCTTGAAAGATGTTATTCGTATATCCATATTATCAGTTTAGTTAACTTCAAGAATTTTCTTTCAGAATTTCATAGCTCCCCCAGCATATCAGAGACCTACTGTAACAGAAGAAGGACAAAGTGCTGCTGCTTCCCCTCCTGTACCCCCTCCTCGTACAGACCTGAAAAAGAATATAGCCTCTGATGATGCCATATCTGAGACAGAGGCCCTGGATCCTCCACTACAACCACTTCCACCACCCATGGTACCAGAGAGATTACAATCTTCCAAAAAGGCAGAGATTATCTCTGTGTTTGGTGGAGGTAAGTAGGGATCAGTTGTCTGTCTGTCTGTATATCCTGTTCAATTATTATCTTGAAAGAAGTGGAAATTGTACATGTATTTTGAGTAGGGAAGTATGATATGATTACATACTTTTGGGATAAATAGGGATCAGCGTGTCTGCCCATCTATCAGTATATCCTATTGGCAAAGTTGCAAAACAACGGCAGTAGAATAACGAAGGAACAAGGGAAGTGATGATCACAAAAATCGAGATCCAAAGACATGGCAAAAACAGCAACAGAGAAAAACAAAGACAAATAAAGGACTGAGATAGCCACAATGCACAGAAATAAAAAGACGACATTAAGAAGTAAGGTACTCATAGTGTGAACATGAAAACTGGGAGTGACATCAGGTGCTCCAGTAGGGTAAGCATGTCCTAGCGGCACCTGTCACACTATCAGTGAGTCAATCCAGGGTTGAGTCAGAACTGGTTATGTCTAATCCATGAAGACATGAAATGAGAGGCATTTTAAGCACTTCTCTTTGGATCTACTGGTAAGCTGCTCCAAGGCCTGGAGAAACATTACACATACGGAGGACACCACTTTAAAATCTGAAAATATGGAATATTGGACATTTTGTTTTTGATACGGACTTTATCACAGCCAGTATCAAGTGAGCCCGTTAGGGCGAGCTTGATGCGTTACGCCGTGATAAAGTCCGTATCAGAAACAAAATGTCTTATATTTCTCTTATCGGTAATTCAAGAAATGATAATTAAAACTGCGAAAAAACTGAAATTTCTATTCTAGCACAGTTAATTTATTGTTAATTGCAATATTTTTTTATGGATTCTTCATTCAATGTATTACCTGTATGAACACGACAAATAGTACAAAATATGACGTCAGCATAGCAACCTGCACATGACGCCTTCACAGTGACCTAATAATTTCGTGATAATGTCTAGTTCGGTGATACTTGGATTATTCTATGTAGATCAATGGAAATTCATACAAATTACCGATAAATCAGTTTTGATCATCGCATGTTCATCTATTTTTCACATGCTGTGAAAATTGACGAAATGAAACATTGCATCCTATGACCCTTGCCTGTCTTTACTGTACACCTATAATGCTAAAGGCTTTGAATATAGAAAAAAGGCAAAAAAAACCAAGCAAACAAACAAAATCAAAAACAAGAAAATTATGATTGAATATACTTTTATTTGCATTTTAATCATGAATGATTTGATGTGAAATTGCATTGATTTAGTAAACAATAAGTTAAAAAAGGTACAATGTAGGTGTATGTTTACCTTAAAAGGATTTACTTCACCATAACCAGACTGTCTGAATTTATATGTAATGTTTTCCCTTTCTTTGTATTAACAGCAGAAGGAGGGAACAGTATGCCATCAGCACCACCCATGCAGGACATGAAGGAAGACAGGTACTATATTTTTATGCCTCGCGGCGATAAGTCGGGGGGCATATTGTTTTACCCTCGTCCATCCATCTTCCGTCTGTCCGAGGGGGTACATGGTTTGTCCGCGCAACTCCTCCTACAGTTTTTATGCTAGAAAGTTTTTATTTTGCAGATCATTTGTACATTATATTGAAGATGTGCATGTGGTAAGGATTTTGATTTTGGTGCATTTTTGTCAAAAATATACATTGTTGAACTTAGTCATTTTTTAGTGTATTTGTGATAGAGGGTACATAGTTTGTCCGCACAAATCCTCCTACCGTTTTGATGCTAGGAAGTTTTTATTTTGCAGATCTTTCGTACCTATATTGAAGATGTGCATGTGTTAAGGATTTTGATTTTGGTGCATTTTTGTCAAAAATATACATTGTTGAACTTAGTCATTTTTGAGGTGATTTTTCATAGAGGGTACATAGTTTGTCCGTGCAACTCCTCCTACAGTTTTAATGCTAGGAAGTTTTTATTTTGCAGATCATTTGTACCTATATTGAAGATGTGCATGTGGTAAGGATTTTCATTTTGGTTAATTTTTGTCAAGAATATACATTGTTAAACTTAGTCATTTTTTAGTGATTTTGTGATACAGGGTATATAGTTTGTCCGCGCAACTCCTCCTACAGTTTGATGCTAGGAAGTTTTTATTTTGCAGATCTTTCGTACCTATATTGAAGATGTGCATGTGGTAAGGATTTTGATTTTGGTGCATTTTTTGTTAGAAATATACATTGTTGAACTTAGTCATTTTTGGGGTGATTTTGTAATAAAGGGTACATAGTTTGTCCATGCAACTCCTCCTACAGTTTTGATGGTAGGAAGTTTTTATTTTGCAGATCATTTGTACCTATATTGAAGATGTGCATGTGGGAAGGATTTTGATTTTCATGAATTTTTGGAAAAAATACACATTGTTGAACTTAGTCATTTATTGGATGAATTATTAATACAGGGTACACAGATTGTCCAAACAACTCCTCCTAGAGTTTTGAGGCTAGGAAGCTTTAATTTTGCAGTTCATTTGTGCCTATATTGAAGATGTGCATGTGGTATGTATTTTGATTTCAGTTCATTTTTTTTTTCAAAAATATACATTGCTCAACTTTTAATTTTTTGGTGATTTAGTAATAGAGGGTACATACCGGTAGTTAATCTGTGCAACCTAGAATAACATGTGTTTAGCTGGAGCATCATATGTGTCTTACAGACACAAATATTACTAGAAAATCCCAATTTGATTCAACCTTGCGCGGGGGCTTGTTATTCTCTAGTTTCTTAATTATACACATGCTGACTTTTGGTACTGCCTTCAGTCAAGTTTATCTTGCCGGTTTATTGCTTTAGGAAATGGGGTAATGACAAAATTACCGAACAGACTGGTCAACAGCCGAAGTCCTTGAGACAAAAAGACAAATCATGTGGAAACCACCTGCAAAATTGTCGACCGCAATGGTCCTGACTTGGTACAGGCATTTCAAAAGAAATGGTGGGTTAAACTGGTTTTATGGCTAGCCAAACCTCCCCTTCCATTGCGGTAGTGTCCATTAGCAACTCAACAGCAATTGTCATTGAAAGGTCGTAAACAGTTAAAAGAAATGGTCATTCCTGTACTAAGTAAAAAAGAATCTTGAATCAGAGTTGGGACGGAAACTTCAAATTTTTTCACAAGGGATTGATATCTCCTAAAGAACTTTTTTAATGATGGTATGGGACGGAATTTTTTGAAGCTTTGATTAAGAAGGCGGCCACAGAGGTAACTGTGTCTAATGAAAAAGTCTGTATAATTTGTGCTAGCTCTTGCCAACTGGTATGCAAAATGCATGAGAATCACTCATTTCCGGTGCATATTTTTGGCATTTTCCTTTGATCTTTTCTTTTTTCCCTTTGATCTTTGAATTGTTTGGTAAATTTCACATGTTAGTTGGCAGCTATAAGGCGACTCGAAGTATCAGTATATGTCGCAACAGTTATGACAAAGGCAGTTTCCTGATGTTTGACACATCTTAATTTTCCATTTGATTAATTTCAGTAATCTTGATACTGTTAACGTATTAATTTTCAAGGATGCTTATTTTCGCAGTTTATGAAAGATCGACATATTTGCAGGTCTCAATTTTCAAGGTTTTCAATGTCAAAAAGGCATTTTTTACACAAAAACTTATTTTCACTGATACTGTTGTTCTCTTTTCATAGCCTACCATAAAAATCACGAAAATTAGTACTCCATGAAAATTGATATGCTTACAGTATACATGTTAATGTAGTACAGAGACAACCTTATAGATATCTTCTGTTATATTGTAGATTTGAGGATGCCCCTGGTGAAGGAATGAAAATCTGCCCTGTATGTTCAGCAACATTTTCAGCGGACATTACTGACAGTAATTTTGAAGAACATGTTCTTGGTCATGTTGGACGTATATGTCCCCTGTGTCAAGGATTATTAGAAAATTGTTCAGATGAAGATTTTCAGCGACATGTCAACCAACATCTTGATCAGCCAACTGATACATGTACAATGGAATTCGATTAAGAAATAAACACTTGATTGTAAAAATAGAACATATACATTCACTGAGTGATCTTAACTATATTTGTAATTATGACCAGAACTGTGAAAACATTGGATTTTATTGAGAAGGGACACAGTTTTTGTTGTAATTAGAACACAGAGATTATCATCAATATGAAAACATAAAATTTTAGATATCACTGAGCATCATTTATTAATATGAATTTGTATTTTGTTGTGAAACAAACCTCTATTTTGCTTGATGTTGACCATCTTTTTGTTGTATTAGGAGCAAAAGGAAAAGTAAAATATGTTTGGAGATTTTCTTTTAGATTTATAAAGGTGTTTCATGAAGTTTTTCATTGTAAAATTTGTATTTTCCCTAAAATGACATTTTTGAGTGGACCATAGCACAGTTTATTCTGTCATTGTGTATGACCTTACTGGTCTACTTGTTCCTATTGTGTAACCAATTTAGCAATATGAGTCTTGTATTCAAGTTATTTTTTTGACCAACAGGTATAGCTATACTACAACATACATGTATATTGGAAAAAGTTTTTGGTGGATTGCTATTGTTTACTAATCAAAATATTCAGTGTCCTTTTGAATTGTTCAACAATACTATTGTACATGTATATCAATCTGTTTTAGCCTGGGGAGGTTTTACCTTGATCTGTTGATGAAAATAGGAACTATATAGAGTTTATATTTAATGAATTATCAAATTATTAAAATAACATCATTTAAAAATAAATATTGTGATATAAATAAAGGGATTTTGATTTAGTTGTAATTTTTCTATTGGAAATCTTGCTATTACACGGATTTGGTTTTAACAATCAAGGGACCATATCTTAAACTAAAGAGGCCTCTTTTCAATACTAGACTTGGCTCCAATTAATGTTGCATCCTCAGCAGTCGAGAGTCATAAATTATAAATGATTTGTATTAATTAAAAACAAGAATGGTAATTGTTGATTTTACTTTAATGAATCGTATCTTCAGTTACATCTTCCCAAATTAGTATTCACAGAGAGGAAAAAAAATTATATATATTAGTTAAGAAGATTGTCCTTAAAATTGCCAAATTCAACACTGTGAATTTGCTGGTGTTTACTTTCGTTTTCGTGAGATGCAAACACAGTCTATGATTTGATGTTTTTCTACTTGTAATGCTGCTTGTACACTTTGACAATGTAATAGATAATTGGAATCAGATAGATTATATTACACAAGATACTTTAATGAAATCATTTTTGGTGCCCTTCACATATCATTTTGTTTTGATTTTCTATTGAGATTGTTATATTTTATGGACATAAGATGTACATATTTTGAATCCATGTACAAAATCGCATGATATATGATGTTTGTTGTACATTTCTTTTCCAGACAATGTCAAGATATCAGCTTTTCCTGTATTGCAATAAATATTGGTATTCAACATCAATCTGTAACATGTATGCCCAAAGGAGTAGGTGCGGTAAGGGCCTTATTTGGCCTAAAATAATAAGATTTCTTAAATGCACTATATTTTTGTTGAAATGTTCTAGGGATATGTGTTAACAGTAAACAGGAAGATTACTCAAGTTTTGATGTACGATTACAGAATTTTTCAGTGTAGAAAATGGGACA
>MJUU01048819.1:32889-43381 GCA_002080025.1 Modiolus philippinarum
TTATATATAACTATTATTTTTTCGATATTGTGATATTAAGAAAATATGATATTTTTTTTCGTCTCATTCATTTATAATTCTTTACTAAATGCATTCTGAAAGTACCTGTTTAAATATGTAGAATTATTAACATAGAAATTGTAAGGTAAAATTTTGCCTTATCCCAAGGGTAACATTTAGGAAGTTCAATCTTCCTATAACCCCTTATAGATGTGTTGTTTATTTCAAAGACAATTTGATTTTGTTTTTAGTTAATGAATATTTACTTCAAAGTTTCCTTTTAAACATAAATTCATCATTCAAATACAATTAATCTACATTGTGCAGACTTATGAATCATTTAATTATTTTGTCATATAGGCATACATGTAATAAATTTATGGTATAATTGTGATTGAGGGAAATATCATATGATAAAGAGGGTCTCAAAAGGTGTTTAATTCCCAAAATTCTACCAATTTTTTCTTCCGTTTCCTGTTTCTTGTGCTTGAAAATATTTACAGACACAGTTATTAAACATCCCTTCCTGTTTTTGTGTGCATATTTTTTTATGATGATCCCATATCATTCTTACTTGAAAAGGCCAATCCCACTCTACACTTAAAACTCGATGGAGAACAAATTTAAAATATGTCATTACTTGTCAGTTTTTGAACATCTTTGAGTAAATGGTCTTCCAAAAGTTTAGATTTTATCTGCACTGAAGAGACATAAGTTGTCGAAATGCGCATATGCAGAAAATTTCACAGTAACTTCAGTATTTAGTTATTTGTACTCTTCTGTGTAGCCTGGAGCTCTAAAACAGAAATCACTGTTTAATTTGATTTACCCCTTTATGGAATATTGAGTAAAAAGAGCAGAAAATTATATTTCCTGGTATTTGGATCTCTTTATCCAAATTGCTTTAGATGGCTTGATATTATCTTATTATTGAAACAAACAGTTTTCTAAGCATTTATACAGTTAAACCTGTCTAATCCGACATCCTGTCAAATCCAACATAATTCATTTGGTCTTAAAGACAACTTTAAATGCTTTTTGAGCCTGAGTATTCTGACATTCTGACATTGTTGTATAAACAGACTCACTTTTAAGGGCCCCAGTGCGTTGGTTTAGACAGGTCCCACTGTTCCACGTACATTTGTATTAGTAAGAGAATGGATTCAGTCAGTCAGTGTGCCCTTCTGATTATAGAATGGGTTCATTTAATGAGTGCTTTATGATTGGAGATTGGAATGAGCTAGTCAGATTTTGTATTATGAAAATGTTCAAGGTCAACATATACATGTATATTGTTGAAAAAGTAATGACCAGTCATATATTGTTTAGTCCTTTCTCAAAACAGTATCGTTGATCTAGAGTACATTGTGTCCCAATTCCCCACCCCGGTTTATTTTTTATAAGTTTGTGATCATCATTTTTTTTTGTAAATAGTGCTCCCCTTTTTAAGTCTTTTTTGTTAGTTATGTATTTTTGTTGTAGTATTCAGTTTAATGATTTCTGTGATGGTTTTTAATGATCTAATAAATAGATATATACATACTGTATATTGTTGTTGATTTGTGTGTAAAGTATTTTACAAATACCAGTCATGAATGCATGCGTGTTCAGTGGAACATGTATGTTGCCTATACTATATATATTGAAGAATTTCTATATTTTGAATAGAATGAAAAAGTGCAGTTATATTATGTAAAATATAGCATGAAAAATGAGGGTTAACATTAACAAAGCAGACCAAAATACATGGTGCACAACTACAATATATACTGAAGCTTTCCTTCCAAAAGTAGCAGTTTAGTATAATAGAGTGTGCATGTTTTTGTAGAGACTTTGTCTCATGTGCATTTACTCCATATCCTTTCATTATTTATCAATAACTTAAAATGACAAAGTCCACTGAAAATCTAGAATCTGGAAAAAAGTAACAATTATAAAAAACAGAATGCATGGTGTGCATCTACAATGTATACTAAAAATACATACAAGTTTTGTTGAAAAGTACAAAGCTGCTTATTATGAGGAGTTGTGAATAAGGAGATATATCCTAGGACTCCAATAAATAACATATTAATATGGTTATCTGAAAAAAATGAAAAATATTGAATAAAAAATCATGGTGCACATTAACTCGAATTATTCATGCCCTCTCCGTATCCGATTCTCTCCTTCTACGATGGCTTGAAGACAAGATGTTCATTGGACGCGTCAGCTCCTGACAGGAGAGGTCGACCAATGAAATGTCGCCATAGTTTTGAGGCTGCGCAAAGACATTTCTTGCCATTTTAAATATAAATTGTGTAAACAAAAGTCAAATCTTGTGTAAATATTTGATTAATTAAAACCATCAATATAAAAACAGCTGGAACATCATGTTTTATTCGGATGGAAAAATAATTCGAAATATATGAGTGTACGAACATAATTTACAAAATATTTGTACTCCAGGTTATCAAGGATTTGTATAAATCCTTGAGGTTATCAAATGTAAATTATGTGTATTCCGTATATAACTTTGTACGAAATATATAGCGTATCAACAAATTGAAAGCGAGCTTATGTTCCAGCAAATAAATTTTTCATAAAAATCGTAAAAATGAAATAAATTAATATTTTTGAAACGTGATGATTTTCAGTCTATTTTTTTTAAAAAATAATTTGTAGACAAGGATCATCGACACACGTTATGGAGGAAAGACAATTTTTGATGAAACAGTATTCCATGGTTTAAATTTTCATGAAAATATCAAAATATTTGACAACTGATGTTCAAACGTGACACACTCTTGTAAAGCCATTTTGTGTATTCGGTTCCAGCTATCCAAGACAGTGTATTGCCAATACACGTACTTCTCCATTCTTAATTCAGTCGACTTAAACATTAAATCCTTTCATGCTTTGATTTTTTTTTCAAAATTTCCCGGGTTATTTTCTGTGCAAAATAAATCACATTTTGAAGAAACTAACTAAAGATGTTAATTGTTGATTTATTATCTGTTTATCATGTTTATTGAACTTCTGGAATATGCAAGTATTTGTGTCACACCCGGGTGTCACGAAACCAATAAACAAATAAAATGTGAGCACGAAATAAATTTGTTATCGCTGCTTCCTGATTGCAACCGTATATGGAACACCTGCTGTGTAAATTGTGTAAAAGTCCTTTTCACACCAGTGTAAAAATGCACCCCGGGTTATGATTCAGAGTGAACAGACGATATTTCTCCCACAATGCATAGCGATAAGACATCCGATTGACGCGTTTTTGTAGTACATGCATTCAGGCGTTAATGTAGCGATCGTAGTGAGTGGAATATAACGACTGGATTATTCAGGTTAGGTGCACATCTGCAGTATATACTGAAGCATTCTTGTAAGTTTGGTTGAAAAGTTAAAAGGTCTCTAGAAGGAGTTGCGGATAATGGAAGCATGCCCTCAAGATTCAGAAAAGCTAACATGACAACGTTCAAAGATAGCTTGAAAATTTAGAAAATAATAAAAACAAAATGTATGATGCACATCTATTCTACAGCATTGCTTCAAGTTCGGTTGAAAGTACCAACTGAAGGGTTTTGGGAAGAGTCGTAGATAAAAGAGGCATACTCTTAAAACTCCATAAGCTAATATGCTTGAAAATCTAAAAAAAAAAAGAAAACAAAATGCATGGTCACATCTACAATATATACTGAAGCATCACTGCAAGTTAAGTTGAAAAGAACCAAACGGTTAAAGAGGAGATACAGATAACCTTTAACAAATTAGAGCCATATGGACAATGAGACATACAAAAGGATGGGGAGACGCAAGACAAAATAGACATGAAACTTGGTACGGCTACATACAACGATGCTGTAGGAAATGCTTATGAATCTCAATATCTTGACAGTATTGCTATTTAATCGCAAAAAGAAGCCTGGGAATTGTCAAATTTTGGCTGTGTTTATTCTCAAGGCAGCTCATCCAATCTTAATGAAGCTCTTGAGGTAGTAATCATTGTATAGATGTGAAAGCTTTTATTGACTGTCAAATCAATCCTTAAACAACCTTTAAAGAAACATAAATAACAAAACCGTTTTCCTATGCCATGGAAACAGGAAAAAAGGGTGAAAATTAAAGTGGGTTGAACTTGAGGTGACTTTACAGAAAGACCGTGTAGTGTATGGGGATTTGGATTTCAAAATTGGGACCGTTGCCAAAAGGGGAAAATTGACAGAATTTAGCAATTATTAATACATACCAAGATCTGTACGTTGCTCACCCACATATATAGCAAAGTCCAGTTTTATAAGATAATGGATATGGAGTAAATGAATATGAGAACATAACTCATATGTTAACACGGAACTGCACTGATTTTAATGAGCTGTATGGCCATTTCGGAAATTTATTCCTCATCAGCAGCACTAGAACCCAAACAAAGTAAATCCATAATTTCAAAAAGTGTTAAAAATGCATAAAACCAAACGAAATCCGAATAATCAGTAATGTCAAATTTAGCTAAGGACAAAACTAAGATGGAGTGAGTTAATCCTTGGGTTTTAGAATTTACATAAATTTAGATAATAGTAACTGTTTTGAACAAGATGTACACATGGGATATTATCTCATGTACAAGTATACCATATCTAAGAACAATAAAGAGCATACATCTCTACCACGGGGAATTGTTTATCCAACTCATCACTGCAATAAAAGACAAACTCCTGTATTAAATAATTTATGAAAGGATATGGAGTAAATGAACATGAGACCATAACGCATATGTTAACACCGAACTGCAATGATTTTAATGAGCTGTATGGCCATATCGGAAATGTATTCCTCATCAGCAGCACTAGAACCCAAACAAAGGAAATCCATAATTTCAGAAAGATCTACTTTCCAAAATTTTACTTGACTTAATCCACTTCGTCCCATGGGGGACATAGGGCGACCATTGTTGCTTTCCACTTCTTTCTGTCTTTTGGCAATGTCTTTACTTCTCCCCAGGTTTTCCCAATCTTCTGTATGTCTGATGTTAAATCCCTTTTCCAAGTGTTTTTAGCTCACCTGGCTATAGCCAGGGCGAGCTTTTGTCATCACTTTTCGTCCGTCGTCTGTCGTCCATCGTCCGTCCGACAGAACCTTTTCATTCAAAAGATCTTCTCTGAAACTACTGGGCCAATTGAAACCAAACTTGGCCACAATAGTCCTTAGATGGTCCCCTACAAAAAACTTGTTTTTCAGATCCGCGCTATATCCAAGATGGCCGCCAGCGGGGATCATAGTTTTAACATTGGACCCTATGGGAAAACACATTCAAAGATATTCTCTGAAACTGCTGAGTCAATTTGAACCAAAATTGGCCACATTAGTCCTTAGATGGTCCTCTGCAAAAAAATATTTTTCAGATCCGCGCTATATCCAAGATGGCCGCCAGCGGGGATCATAGTTTTAAAATTGGACCCTATGGGAAATCACATTCAAAGATCTTCTCCTCTGAAACTGGGCCAATTGAAAATAAACTTGGCCACAATAGTCCTTAGATGGTCCCCTACAAAAAAGTTGTTTTCAGATCCGCGCTATATCCAAGATGGCCGCCAGAGGGGATCATAGTTTTAACATTGGACCATATGGGAAACACATTCAAAGATCTTCTCTTAAACTGCTGAGCCAATTAGAACTGAACTTGGCCATAATAGTCCTTAGATGTTCCCCTGCAAAAAAGATGTTTTTCAGATCCGCGCTATATCCAAGATGGCCGCCAGCGGGGATCATAGTTTTAACATTGGACCCCATGGGAAAACATATTCAAAGATCCCTGAAAATACTGAGCCAATTGGAACCAAACTTGGCCACAATAGTCATTAGATGGTCCCCTGCAAAAATATTGTTTTTCAGATCCGTGCTATATCCAAGATGGCCGCCAGCGGGGATCATAGTTTTAACATTGGACCCTATGGGAAAACACATTCAAAGATCTTCTCCTCTGAAACTACAGAGCCAATTGGGACTAAATTTGGCCACAATGGTCCTTAGATGGTCCGCTGAAAAAAGGCTGTTTTTCAGATCCAGGCTATATCCAAAATGGCCGCCAGCAGGGATCATAGTTTTAACATTGGACCCTATTGGAAAACACATCCAAAGATCTTTTTCTCTAAAACTGCTGAGCCAATTGAAACCAAACTTGGCCACAATAGTCCTTAAGTGGTCCCCTTCAAAAAATATGTTTTTTCAGATCCGTGCTTTATCCAAGATGGCCGCCAGCAGGGATCATAGTTTTAGCATTGGACCATATGGGAAAACACATTCAAAGATCTTCTCTGAAACTGCTGAGCCAATTAGAACCAAACTCGGCCATAATAGTCTTTAGGTGGCCACCTGCAAAAAAGATGTTTTTCAGGTCCGCTCTTTATCCAAGATGGCCGCCAGCAGGGAACGTATAGTTTCATTCCATTGGAAAACACATTCAAAGATCTTCTCCTCTGAATGTACTTGGCCAATAATAAAAACACACTTGGTCACAATGGTTCACATTTGTTCCTGTTTGAAAAATTTGCCCTGCATGTCTGCATCACATTCCAGATGGCCCCAGTGGGGATTATAGTTTAACTTTGAAACCTATCAGAAAGCATTCAAGGATCTTCTCTGAAAATATTTAGCCAATTGGAACCAAAATTAGATTCAATGGTCCATAGACAAGATGGTCCCCTTCAAGAAAGGTGACAGTAGGTCTGCACCTTCATCCAAAATAGATTCCAGTCTGGAAAAAAGTTTAACTTAAGATAATATAACATCAATGTCTATTAACAAATTTGAAAATGATGCACTTAAAATATTGGAATTATTGTAACTGTATATGTCAGCAATGGCCCAGGTGAGCGATACAGGTTCTTTAGAGCCTCTTGTTAGGCCTTCCTCTCTTTCTATGGCCCTGTGGGTTCCAATCTAGGGCATGGCGGGTCACGTTGTAGATTGGTTTTCTCAAAGTGTGCCCTAGCCAATTCCATTTTCTTCTTAATATGGTTTGTGTGACAGGCTCTTGTTTGGTTCTCTGCCACAAATTCCTGTTGCTTATTTTGACTGGCCACTTTATTCCTAGGATGTTTCTCAGGCACCTGTTTAGGAAGACTTGTAGTATGTTGGTGGAAGCTGATGTTAATCTCCATGTCTCTGATCAATACAAAAGTACTGATTTCACATTCGAGTTGAATATTCTGATTTTTGTTGATGTTCTTAGAGCCTTTGCTCCTTGAGATGGGTCTAAGGATGGCATAGGCTTGTTGGGTTTTTCTTTTCCGTACCTTGATGTCTTCACCTGTTCATCCTGTTGTGCTGATGACACTTCCAAGATAGGTAAACTGTGTGATGTCTTCAATAAGTTCAATTGTTTGTTCTATTATGATTCGTAAGGTAGCAATTTGGTCAGTGCATGATCTCTCTTGCCTGAATCCTGCCTGTTCGTCTCTTAGTGCTGTGAATTGCCGTGAGTTTGGATTTATGATTTTAGAATTTCCCCTTTCCTCGTTCTTGCTTCGGTATTCGTTTGCCGATGTGTATTAGTACCTTATCGACTTCTTCTTTCATTCTTTGAAAAATAATATGGCATAGAACTTTGCTAGGAATGGAAACCAAAGTTATACCTCTCCAGTTTCCACAGATGGAGCTATCGCCTTCCTTTGGAAGTTTAACTGAAATTCCTTTGCTCCAGTCTTCTGGTATCTGTTCATCCTCCCTTTTTTGTTTAGAAGATGTTGAAATTCAACAGTATAGATGTTATCTAATGCTTTCAAAGCTTCTGGAGGTATGTTGTCTATTCCACTAGCTTTTCCATTTTTCAGATGTTTTATAGCAGCAGCTACCGCTGATCTAGTTATTCTTCCTGTCTTAAATTCTTAATCCTAAGGTGGATCTATGAGTGGGGGTCTATTCAAGACTTCCTGAAATGTTCCCGCCAACGTTTCATTTGTTCATCTGGATTTGTGATCACATTTCCATTTTTGTCTCTCACTGGGGCATTAGAACTAGATATTTTGCCACTCAATTGCCGAGTTATGTTGTACAGAGTTTCTATATCCCCTTTGCTACTTGCTGTTCCTGCTTCACCTGCTAGTTGTTCATCATACTTTCTCTTGTCTTGTTTGCATGCTTTCTTTACCTCCTTGTCTTTCTAGGCGTATATTTCTTGTGCCCGTTTAGTTTGTTGCCTCGTAGTAGCATTTAAAACCTTTTCTTTGCATTTTCTCCTTTCTTCTATTTTTGTCCAAGTATCATCTGACATCCAGTGTTTGCGTTTTTGTTGTTTAAATCCTAGAGATTGTTGACAAATGTCTAGAATTACTTTCTTGGTTTGTTCCCGGATGCTATTGATGTTGTCATTATTGTTGTTTTCTAAAATAGCAAATCTATTTTGGAGAGAGAGTTGGAATTCCCCTTTGATAGATTGATCTTTCAGTTTCCCAACATTAAATTTCTTTCGCTTGTTTTCAGTCTTTTTTGTGGCTAAGATTTTGAGGCAAATTTGTCCTACTACTAAATGATGATCTGTAGCGGCATCTACTCCTTTTTTACCCAGACATCCTGCAGTGATGATCTCCATCTTTGTGAAATAGCAATGTGATATATCTAATTCTCTGCGTTTCCAGCTGGTGACACTTTTGGCAGTTCTTATGAAGAAAAAGTGTTCCTCCGACAACTAAGTTGTTAACAGCACAAAGGTCCGCAAATAGCTCACCATTCTCATTCATTTGTCCTATTCCATGTGGGCCAATTTCTCTCTCCCTTCTTTCTCTATCTGATCCAAACTTATCGCCCATTAATATCAGTATGTCTCTTTTTGGTGCTTTATCAATGGCTGTTTGAAGGGAATGATAGAAATCCTCTTTATCTTCATCTTCTGCTTCATTTGTTGGCGCATATACTTGATAATTTTTTTTGGAACCTTGAATTGAATCTGGCTATTATGATTCTGGGTGAAATGGGGTTCCATTCTACAAGTGCTCTTTTTGAATTCTTTGATAACAGAATTGCAACTCCTTTCTCATGTGGATCATCTGTGTTGGTATTTCCGGAGTAAATAATTGTGTGACCCGAACTAATACATGTCATACCTGATGTATTCCATCTAACCTCACTTAATCCTAAAATTTCAAGTTTGTATCTATCCATTTCTTTTACTATCTGGGCACATTTACCGCTTTGGTACATAGTTCTTATATTCCAGGTACCAATTTGGTGGTATATTTTGCTGAAAGCAGCTCCATCGGCTTTCGCGTCATCTGGTGTTTTCTATATTCGTCTTTGTGTTCTTCCTCAAATCTTCGACGAGAAAGTGTATTTACATTAATGATCGTTTCTGTAATCAGTAAATTTTTCCGAAGTTGGCTGATTAACCCTACGCTCAACCCCCTGGGCTCGGAGGGCCAGCAGTTTTTCTGTAGGGGTTGTTCTCCCTTAGACAATTGCTGCAATATTACTTACGAGTTCCATCTACCCGGATTTTCTGTCTGGATTTACTTCCATAGCCTTTAACTACCCAAAGTCTTTCCACAAGGCAGTGGAGCTATTTAACCCATAGCTGGGGCAAGGTCAGTGAGAACAAGGGCGTGTCCAAACGCATCTTTTTGTTTTTGTTTGTTTGAAAATGATCCTTTTCAAAATTGTACAGGTATAACAGGTATGTGAACAATCGAGTATCCTTGGATATGGATTTACCCATATCTTATCTTGTTCATAACGTGTCCACGATTCTGGTGTGTTGTATAGTTTTGCCTTTTTATGTAAACGTTTTCGCTTGCGTATTTTCTTCTTTATAAAAGAAGTTATCCACGGGGAATCGTTTGGTCTAACCACTATAAATATACTTGGAATGTGCTTATTTGCTATATTTAATATTGTTTGGGAAATGGTATGAACGGATTCGTCAAGTGTCCGATTCATAACAAGCATATCCCAATCAACACTGCTTAATTCTTGACAGTAACCATCATAATTACCATTTTCATAGTCCAAAACTTTACGTTTGTACGTTTTGGACCTAGGTTTATCTAAGATCAATATACCACTTACTGGGCAGTGATATCGTGTATTGGCTTCTAAAATATTTTCAGAAACTTCGAGATAAGCTAAGATAGCTTTATTGTTTATAATAAGGGGATCCAGTAAGGAAGAAGAGTTTTCATAGAAGTATGTGGCCTCATCAACTGTTTGGTACAAACCATTTTGTGTAATAATATTCATCAATTTGGACTGATGTTTTGTAAGCAGGTTTTCGTTAAAGTCGCCCATAATCACAATAGTGTTGATTCCAGTATTGACAGCATTTTCAATCGATTGATTGATATGGTCCCAAATATAGTTTGGAGAATCAGGAGGTCTATAAAATACACCAAACAATATTTTTGACTTACTAGTCGTGACTTCAACCCAAAGACATTCTGGAGTTTTGCAAGTTCAAGGTCATGTCTTCGTTTACTAAACAAATTTTGTTTCACATAAATCATTACACCTCCCC
>MJUU01048819.1:43391-54915 GCA_002080025.1 Modiolus philippinarum
TGTTGAGAATGTACTGTTTTGTGAGCGAGGTTGTGTGTCCATGGTGCTAGTTTGAACATGAGGATAAGTCTGAGCACTAAATTGGATAGGGACAAATGGTGCTGAATCTGCGTTCAAAGAGTGTGATCTTACGGGATATGAAGTTTCAAGCGGACGTGATTCAGGAGTGTGAATGTCATTGATAAACTTACGTATATGTCGAATCTTGGCATCTAAATTTACCGAATGTTCATCTGCTTCCAACACTTCATTTTCCATATCCTCCACTGATGTCACTTGTACGATTTCCTCATTCAAATTGTCCAACAAAGTTTGTTTTTTCAAAAGTTTATCGAAGTTTGCAAGCACATCTTCAGTGTCAAATTCTGTTTTTTCCCTCGCATCTTCAAGTTTTTGAATTAGTTTCGTCACAGCAGCTCTATTTCCTGATCGAAGCGACTTCAACTCAGTTAAATCCATTGGGAACGGCACCAATATTCGGACGATATTCTAGGATGAATTACAATATACAACATTCAGCCATTTTACGTTTATTCTAGACTACGTATTTCCGCCCAAGCCGACGTCACAGACCGACGGACGTCGACAATCGGTTTGTACAATAATATGAACGTAACGTTCCCGCGATAATCCCAACATGCATTGATTTAGTAAACAATAAGTCAAAAAAGGTAGGTGTATGTTTACCTTAAAAGGATTTGCTTCACTATTACCAGACTGTCTGAATTTATATGTAATGTTTTCCCTTTCTTTGTATTAACAGCAGAAGGAGGGAACAGTATACCATCAGCACCACCCATGCAGGACATGAAGGAAGACAGGTACCATATTTTTTCTTAATTATACACATGCTGACTTTTGGTACTGCCTTCAGTCAAGTTTATCTTGCCGGTTTATTGCTCTAGGTAATGGGGGTAATAACAAAATTACCGAACAGAGTGGTCAAGAGCCGAAGTTAATGAGACAAAAAGACAAATCATGTGGAAACCACCAGCAAAATTGTTGTCTGCAATGGTCTTGGCTTGGTACAGGCATTTCAAAAGAAATGGTGGGTTAAACCGGTTTTATGGCTAGCCAAACCTCCCCTTCCATTGCGGTAGTGTCCATTACCAACTCAACAGCAATTGTCATTGAAAGGTCGTAAACAGTTAAAAGAAATAGTTAAAAAGAATCTTGAATCAGAGTTGGGACGGAAACTTCCACAAGGGACTGATATCTATTAAAGAACTCATTTAATGATCGTGTGGGACAGAATTTTTTGAAGCCTTGATTAAGAAGGAGGCCACAGAGGTAACTGTGTCTAATGAAAAAGTCTGTATAATTTGTGATAGCTCTTGCATAGCGAATCAGCTGTGAAACATACACATCAAATTGTATCTCCAAAGTTGATTACAGTACAAAAAATGTATTTTATTGCTTACTCCAAAATGTTGAGTAAACTATCTTTTCACTGAGGAGACTTTGAGGCCTGCCAACTGGTATGCAAAATGTGTGAGAATCACTCATTTCTGGTGCAAATTTTTAGCATTTTCCTTTGATCTGTTCTTTTTTCCCTTTGATCTTTGAATTTTATGGTAAATTTCACATGTTACTTGGCAGCTATAAGGCAACTCGAAGTATCAGTATATGTCACAACAGTTATGACAAAGGCAGTTTCCTGATGTTTGACACATCTTAATTTTCCATTTGAGATTAATTTCAGTAATCTTGATACTGTAAACGTATTAATTTTTGAGGATGCTTATTTTCACGGTTTACGAAAGATCGACCTATTTGCAGGTCTCAATTTTCAAGGTTTTCAATGTCAAAAAGGCATTTTTTACACAAAAACTTCTCTTTCCATAGCGTACCATAAACATCGCGAAAATTAGTACACCGTGAAAATTGATATGTTTACAGTTTACATGTTAATGTAGTACAGAGACAACCTTATAGATATCTTCTGTTATTATGTAGATTTGAGGATGCCCCTGGTGAAGGAATGAAAATCTGCCCTGTATGTTCGGCAACATTTTCAGCGGACATTACTGACAGTAATTTTGAGGAACATGTTCTCAGTCATGTTGGACGTATATGTCCCCTGTGTCAAGGATTGTTAGAAAATTGTTCAGACGAAGATTTTCAGCGACATGTCAACCAACATCTTGATCAGCCAACTGATACCATGGAATTTGATTAAGAAATAAACACTTGATTGTAAAAATAGAACATATACATTCACTGAGTGATCTTAACTATATTTGTAATTATGACCAGAACTGTGAAAACATTGGATTTTATTGAGAAGGGACATAGTTTTTGTTGTAATTAGAACACAGAGATTATCATCAATATGAAATTATAAAATAGTAGATACCACTGAGCATCATTTATTTACATGAATTTGTATTTTGTTGTGAAACAAACCTCTATTTTTGTTTGATGTTGACCATCTTTTTGTTGTATTAGGAGCAAAAGGAAAAGTAAATTTAAAATTATACAATATGTTTGGAGATTTTCTTTTAGATTTATAAAGGTGTTTCATGAAGTTTTTCATTGTAAAATTTGTATTTTCCCTGAAATGACATTTTTGAGTGGACCATAGCACAGTTTATTGTCCATTGTGTATGACCTTACTGGTCTACTTGTTCCTATTGTGTTACCAATTTAGCAATTTGAGTCTTCTATTCAATTAATGTTTTTGACCAACAGGTATAGCTATACTACAACATATATTGGAAAAAGTTTTTGGTGGATTGCTATTGTTAACTAATCAAAATACTCAGTGTCCTATTGAATTGTTCACAATACTATTGTATATCAATCTGTTATAGCCTGGGGAGGTTTTACCTTGATCTGTTGATGAAAATAGGAACTATATAGAGTTTATATTTAATGAATTATCAAATTATTAAAATAACATCATTTAAAAATAAATATTGTGATATAAATAAAGGGAATTTGATTTAGTTGTAATTTTTTCATTCCATTAATTGAGAAGATTATCTTATTAAGGTAATACTTTTTCAAGGTAAAACCTCCCCAGGCTGTAACAGATTGATATTCAATAGTATTGTTGGACAATTCAAAAGGACACTGAGTATTTTGATTAGTTAACAATAGCAATCCACCAAAAACTTTTTCCAATATATGTTGTAGTATAGCTATACCTGTTGATCAAAAAAATAATGTGAATAGAAGACACAAATTGCTAAATTGGTAACACAATAGGAACAAGTAGACTGGTAAGGTCATACACAATGGACTATAATTGTCTAACAAAAGATGTATTTTGCCTTCAAATCTATTGGAAATCTTGTTATTACACGGATTAGGTTTTTACAAGCAAGGGACCATAATCTTAAACTAGAGAGGCCTCTTTTCAATGAAATACTAGACTTGGCTCCAAATAATGTGCATCCTCAGCAGTCAAGAGTCATAAATTATAAATGATTTGTATTAATTAAAAACAAGAATGGTAATTCTTGATTTTCCTTTAATGAATCGTATCTTCAGTTACATTTTCCCAAATTAGTATTCACGGAGAGGAAAAAAAATTGTATATAACTAGTAAAGAAGATTTTCCTTAAAATTGCCAAATTCAACACTGTGAATTTGCTGGTGTTTGCTTTCGTTTTCGTGAGATGCAAACACAGTCTATGTCTTGATGTTTTTTTACTTGTAATGCTGCTTGTGCACTTTGACAATGTAATAGATAATTGGAATCAGATAGATTATATTACACAAGATACTTTAATTAAATCATTTTTGGTGCCCTTCACATATCATTTTGTTTTGATTTTCTATGGAGATTGTTATATTTTATGGACATAAGATGTACATATTTTGAATCCATGTACAAAATCGCATGATATATGATGTTTGTTGTACATTTCTTTTCCAGACAATGTCAAGATATCAGCTTTTCCTGTATTGCAATAAATATTGGTATTCAACATCAATCTGTAACATGTATGCCCAAAGGAGTAGGTGCGGTAAGGGCCTTATTTGGCCTAAAATAATAAGATTTCTTAAATGCACTATATTTTTGTTGAAATGTTCTAGGGATATGTGTTAACAGTAAACAGGAAGATTACTCAAGTTTTGATGTACGATTACAGAATTTTTCAGTGTAGAAAATGGGACAAATTGCACATTTTGTCAAAAAATTTGACCAATTTTGACTACTTTTTCTGATGAGGAAACATAGAGTGCATGCAAGAACCAAAAAAATATTTATATGGGAGCTCTAACACATCTTTAAGAACAAGCTGGTAAATTATCTAATTGGTTCTTGAATGCGCTCTTTATTACCGACTAGGAAAACTGTTCGAAAATAAGCCAAAATCCTTGTATTTCTATGAAAATGTTCAAAAGTAGCATAAACATGAGGTCAGAACTGTACTCACTGTGACGTCATGGGTTCTAAATTTTGTATTTTTTTCTTAAGTGGGATCTGAACATAAAAAAAAATATTCAGGTGCAACTTAAAAAAATCACTGAAATTTAGGGCCAAATCACCCCTATCGCACCTTGTCCTTTGTTATATATTATATCTCTTTGTTACCTCTTATCTGTTTATTGTTGTTGACCAGCGGTAATTACTTTATTTATCCTGCTACACAAAATTTACATGTACTGAAACCAACATATTTTTGAGGATACTTTTATGCGTGATTTGTCCTTTCTAGTGAATTCTCGGCTGCTAATTTTTGTGATTTTTCTATTTCTGTTCATTCTTTATGTAACTAGAATAAATGATTACAATGAATTATTTTTGCAAAACTTGTACAATTGCAAAGACCACGAAAATAAATTGCTGGCCAAAATTAGAATATTTACAATATTATATGACCTCTTTCATGTGACTCTGTCTTTCAGTGTATCTGTCCAAAGAAGGTGTCTGACAAATACCACGGTGATCTAACATTTATATACGGTTTCCAAACTTGGGATTCTAAGTGTTGATTACAATGATTTAAGCTTCAGGAGTGATACCACTTGAGACTTAGAAAGGGGGACAATGTGATAAACCTTACTATTTTTTATCTTTCCATTATGTCTGTCGCAATAAGGTCTCCATATGATTGTTTTTTTATTTAGTATGTCTTTATGAAGGAAACACATTGTCTTTTACTACAATATAAAAAGCTATTGAGTTTAAACATCAGAGTTAATTTGTTTCCATTACAGTTCTATCAAGAACTTTAATTTCAATCTTTTAGGAGAGATAGACACTACCGTTTTTGTCTCCATTTTGTGTCAACATCATACAGTAATTTTATATATAACTATTATTTTTTCGATATTGTGATATTAAGAAAATATGATATTTTTTTCGTCTCATTCATTTATAATTCTTTACTAAATGCATTCTGAAAGTACCTGTTTAAATATGTAGAATTATTAACATAGAAATTGTAAGGTAAAATTTTGCCTTATCCCAAGGGTAACATTTAGGAAGTTCAATCTTCCTGGAACAAAATATTCAAACTTTGAAAATATTGTAAAAATTATCTTGTTATATTATTGAAGTGTTATTTATAAACCCTTATAGATGTGTTGTTTATTTAAAAGATAATTTGATTTTGTTTTTAGTTAATGAATATTTACTTCAAAGTTTCCTTTTTAACATAAATTCATCATTCAAATACAATTAATCTACATTGTGCAGACTTATGAATCATTTAATTATTTTGTCATATAGGCATACATGTAATAAATTAATGGTATAATTGTGATTGAGGGAAATATCATATGATACAGAGGGTCTCAAAAGGTGTTTAATTCCCAAAATTCTACCAATTTTTTTCTTCTGTTTCCTGTTTCTTGTTCTTGAAAATATTTACAGACAAAGTTATTAAACATCCCTTCCTGTTTTTGTGTGCATATTTTTTATGATGATCCCATATCATTCTTACTTGAAAAGGCCAATCCCACTCCCCACTTTAAACTTGATGGAGAACAAATTTAAAATATTTCATTTCTTGTACTCTTGTGTGTAGCCTGGAGCTATAAAACAGAAATCACTGTTTAATTTGATTTACCCCTTTATGGAATATTGAGTAAAAAGGCCAGAGAATTTGATCTAACGTTTATTTACGGGTATTTGGATCTCTTTATCCAAATTGCTTTAGATGGCTCGTTATTATCTTATTATTGAAACAAACAGTTTTCTAAGCATTTATACAGTGAAACCTGTCTAATCAGGACATCCTGTCAAATCCAAAATAATTCATTTGGTCTTAAAGACAACTTTAAATGCTTTTTGAGCCTGAGTATTCTGACATTGTTGTATAAACAGACACACTTTTAAGGTCCCCCAGTGCGTTGGTTTAGACAGGTCCCACTGTTCCAAGTACATTTGTATAAGTAAGAGAATGGATTCAGTCAGTCAGTGTGCCCTTCTGATTATAGAATGGGTTCATTTAATCAGTGATTTGTGATTGGAGATTGGAATGAGCTAGTCAGATTTTGTTCAAGGTTAACATATACATGTATATTGTTGAAAAAGTATTGACCAGTCATATATTGTTTAGTCCTTTCTCAAAAAAGTATTGTGGATCTAGAGTTAGTAGTGTCCCAATTCCCCACCCCCGGTTTATTTTTTTTTAAGTTTGTGATCATTATTTTTTTGTAAATAGTGCTTTCCTTTTTAAGTCTTTTTTGTTAGTTATGTATTTTTGTTGTAGTATTCAGTTTAATGATTTCTGTGATGGTTTTTAACGATCTAATAAATATATATATACTGTACATTGTTGTTGATTGGTGTTTGAAATATCCATAATTATAACTTAAATATAGAAAGCTGTCACCTCCTTCTAAGGTCACCTGGTTGTGCAGCAGTGTCACATGTTGAACATATCGGAAAACAGGAATGGTTTTTAACCATTCTACATGTACTTAACCAAGTCCCTCATTCCTAAAATGTAGGTTACATACAGTATCAGAAGCTTGCATTGTAGCTGTCATCCCAAAATGCATCATACATACCAATATGATTGATGTGGGACATGTCAGTACCAGGGAATGGACCCTACCAGGCATAGTTGCAGAGATATAAACCTAAGCAGACATTTGGGGTACTCCATTGGTCCCCTCAACTTCTTTGAGGGAACTAAAAAAGCCCTCAGGGAAAGGTCAAGGTCAATTTTTTTTACAAATATGGTACTACTAGGAAGCTATCATCATAAACAAGAGGCTCTCAAGAGCCTGTATCGCTCACCTAGGCCATGGCTGATATAGAGAGATGAACGGCATTTCCAATAAGGTCCAGAGTTTAAGCTATGTTCACTTCTAGAGGCAACCTTGGATTGGATGCAGACATTCCAGATGCAAATTTTGAAGTGGCCACCAAAATACTTTTCAGATCAAGTTTGGGTCCAAATGGATAAGTGGTTTTCAAGACATAATTCTTTTCAAGGAATCCAATGTTCCCAATGGTGGCCATCTTGAATGAGGCACTAATCTGCAAGATACCCTTTTTGTTAGACCATCTAGGACCATTGTGACTAAGTTTGGGTTATAACTGGACTAGACGTTGCTGAGAAGATCTTTGAATGTGTTTTCCAAATGTCAAATGTTAACCTATGTTACTCTTGCAGTCACATTGGATGGGTTGTTGACTTTACTGATGCCTTTATTGGAAGGTACAATCAAAGTACTGTAACTGGACAAGTTGTTTCTGAGAAAATATTTGAATGCATTCTAATGCGTTATCTATTTTGTCCCATATCAGGCCACCTTTCAAAAATAATTTGGGCAGGGGTTCCCCTTGGTATCAAGGTAATAAATGCTTCTGAAATGAAAACATGAGAAGGCCCCTTTCAAAATAATAAGGGCAGTTGTTCTTCTTAACTAATTTATCCATATTTCAAAAAAACAAAATCTAAAATTGAGTAGATTGTATTTTTAGCTCACCTGGCTATGCCAGGATGAGCTTTTGCCATCACTTGGCGTCCGTCCTCCGTCCGTCCGTCCGGTGTAAACTTTTTATTCAAAGATCTTCACCTCTGAAACCACTGGGCCAATTGGAACCAAACTTGGTCACAATAGTCCTTGTGTGGTCCCCTTTAAAAATTATATCCGGCATGTCCGTACCTAATCCAAGATGGCCACGAGCAGGGAACATAGTTTTAACATTGGACCCTATGGGAAAACACATTCAAAGATCTTCTTCTCAGAAACTATCAGCCCAATTATAACCAAACTTAGTCACAATGGTCCTTAGATGGTCCCTTCCAAAAAAGGTATCCGGCAGGTCTGTACCTAATCCAAGATGGCCGTCAGCAGGGAACATAGTTTTAACATTGGAACCTATGGGAAAGACTTTCAAAGATCTTCTCAGAAACTATCAATCCAATTATAACCAAACTTAGTGATGGTCCCTTCAAAAAAAAAAGGTATCCTGCAGGTCCGTTTTTAATCCAAGATGGCCACCAGCGGGGAACATAGTTTTAACATTGGACCCTATGGGAAAACACATTCAAAGATCTTCTCAGAAACTACCAGGCCAATTATAACCAAACTTAGTCACAATGGTTCTTAGATGTTCCCATCGAAAAAGGTATCCGGCAGGTCCGTACCTCATCCAAGATGGCCGCCAGCGGGGAACATAGTTTTAACATTGGACCCTATGGAAAAGACATTCAAAAATCTTCTTCTCAGAAACTACCAGTCCAATTATAACCAAACTTAGTCACAATGGTACTTAGATGGTCTCTTCCAAAAAGGTATCCGGCAGGTCCGTACCTCATCCAAGATGGCCGCCAGCGGGGAACATAATTTTAACATTGGACCCTATGGAAAAGACATTCAAAGATCTTTTTCTTGGGAACTACGAGTCCAATTATAACCAAACTTAGTCACAATGGTCCTTAAATGTTCCCTTCCAAAAAAGATATCCCGCAGGTCCGTACTTAATCCAAGATGGCCGCCAGCGGGGAACATAGTTTTAACATTGGACCCTACATGGAAAACACATTCAAAGATCTTCTTCTCAGAAACTACCAGCCCAATTATAACCAAACTTAGACACAATGGTTCTAAGATGGTCCCATCCAAAAAAGGTATCCGGCAGATCCGTACCTCATCCAAGATGGCCGCCAGCGGGGAACATAGTTTTGACATTAGACCCTATGGATCTTCTCAGAAACTACCAGTCCAATTATAACCAACTTAGTCACAATGGTCCTTAGATGGTCCCATCCAAAAAATGTATCCGGCAGGTCCGTACCTCATCCAAGATGGGCGCCAGCGGGGAACATAGTTTTAACATTGGACCCTATGGAAAAGACATTCAAAGATCTTCTCAGAAACTACCAGTCCAGTTATAACCAAACTTAGTCACAATGGCCCTTAGATGGTACCTTCCAAAAAGGGTATCTGGCAGGTCCATCCCTCATCCAAGATGGCCACCAGCGGGAACATAGTTTAAGCATTGGACCCTATGGAATATACATTCAAAGATCTTCTCAGAAACTACTAGTCTAATTACAACCTTTGCCCAAATTTTTGAATTTTTATTTGAATTGTGGTCTGAATGTTTTTAATTTCAGCAACATGTATTACCTTGATTATAAGGGGAACCCCTGCCCAAATTTTTTTTGAATGGTGTTCTGTTATGGGTTGTAACGGATGGTGGAGCTTTCGGTTGCCATGGAAACCAAACAAGAACACTGTAATTTTAGGAAAAAAAGTATTCAGATAAATTTTGTGTTTCCTATTGAAAATGCCTTTTATTTATGTCAGCCATGGTCCAGGTGAACGATACAGGCTCTTGAGAGCCTCTTGTTTTCAAAATTTCAGTTTTCTTGTTTGGTGTCAATAGCAACTGAAAGCTCCATTATCCATTATAACCCATATCAGAACCCCATTTAAAAAATGGTAAGGGTTCCCCTTATAATCTATATAACACATATTGCTGAAATTAAATACATTTTGAGTCCTTTAAAAAAAGGCAGGGGTTGCCCTCATAATCTAGTTTATACATATTAAACTGTAAATAAATATGTAGCAGTAAACCTTTTTAGCTCACCTGACCCAGGGGGCCAGTGTGAGCTTTTGCCATCACTTGGCGTCCGTCGTCCATCGTCTGTTAATTTTTCACATTTTCATCTTCTCCTTTGAAACTACTGGAGCAAATTCAACCAAACATACTAAAGGTCCTTTACATAGATAGCTCATTTCGTTCCGATCCGATAAAAAACATGGCGGCAAGCGCTGAACATTGTTTAACATTGGACCCTATAGATAAAATCCCATTTTAATCTTCTCTGAAACCGCTGAAACAAATTCAACCAAACTTGAGAGGAATGATGTACTAAAGGTTCTTTACAAAGATTGGTCATTTCAGATTGGACCCTTTGGGAAAATTACATTTTCATCTTCTCCTCTGAAACCGCTGGAGCAAATTTAGTCAAACTTTACAGGAATGATATACTAAATGTCCTCTACAAAAAATAGTCATTTTGTTCTGTTTTGATAAAAAAAACATGACATCCAGCGTGGAAAGGTAGGATTTTACATTGCACTTTATGGGAAAAATAACACTTTCATCATCTTCTCTGAAATTATTGAAGAAAATTTAACTAAAATGTTTTGGAATGATGTATAGAAGGTCCTTTGCAAAGTTTACTCATTTCAATAGGACAAAAAAAAAACAAAAAAAAAAAAACATGGATGCTAATGGAGAACATAGCTAAACATTAGACCCCATTGGTAAAAAAAAACATCATTTTTAGCTCACCTGGCCTAAAAGGCCATGTGACCTTTTGCCATCACTATGCGTCCGTCAACAATTTCAAAAATCTTCTCCTCTGAAACCACTGGGCCAAATGTAACCAAACTTGGCCTGAATCATCACCAGAGTATGGCTTCTCAAAATTGTGTTCGATTAGGCGGTAGGTGAAACAACATGGCCGCCGTTGCTAAAAGAGAACATAGGGGTAAATTGCAGTTTTTGGCCAATAACTCGAAAACCGTTACAGATATCAAAAATCTGACATGAAGTAAAAGTGATCAGCATAGCAAGATCTACCTGCCCTGCAATTTTGAAGACAATCCAAAAACCCATCTCGAAGTTATTGCCCCTTTTCCTTAAAATTGTCAAAATTTGTGCATTTTTATACGACCGCAAAAATTTTGCGGTCGTATTATGGTATGGCACTGGCGTCGGCGTCGGCGTCGGCGTCGGCGTCGGCGTTGGCGTCGGCGTCGGCGTCGGCGTCTGTGGACAGCATAACTTTAGTTCTAGTGAACGGATTGTTATCAAATTTTAGTATGATGTTTGTTGGCACAAGCTTAAGCCCGGGTTTTAATCTCGCGTTCCCTGCCCAACCCGTTTTTGAATAAGAGGCAAAAAAGGGGCCAAAAAGGGGTAAAATTAGGTATTTTCGTGTCTGTGGACAGCATAACTTTGGTTCTAGTGGATGGATTGTTTTCAAATCTTAGTATGATGTTTCTTGGAACATTCTTGAGAAACGTTTTTTTCCTTTAGGTTTTTGCCCCACCCATTTCAGAATTAGGGGCCAAAAAAGGGTTAAAT
>MJUU01048820.1:34102-45995 GCA_002080025.1 Modiolus philippinarum
CCTATTTCGAATTTAGTCAATTCCAACCCCGATCGTTGCAAAATATCGTCCGTTTCGGAATATACACCTTGACAACTGTTTCCAGGTAATACTTTGTATTTACCGATGTACGACTTCTTCAGTTTGGGTCGGCCATTCCATGTATACCGAACGCGGACCTCGGAGAAGACACTAAATGACAATCGCAACAAGTATAATGGAACAGCCAACGTGGAACAGTCGTACTTTTCCATTCATTGATAACTAAAAATGTAAACAAACATTACGTCTTCCGTAGATTGTAAATAATGGATCGTTGTTCTCGACGGCTAATGAATTTGATTTTTTTATTTCCAATGTGTTGTTCTTTTATGATTTATTTCAAAACAGCTACATCGTTTCATTGACAGTTCAGGGAAGTATGTTTACGCAAAGACATCGGTCTTCCATATTCATACATCTACACACAAAATTTTATGAATGGGAAATTCATTCGGTGATTAATTAACGAATTCGGGCACCATTTAAGTGTTGAAAAGTTCGGGCAAT
This sequence comes from Modiolus philippinarum, assembly GCA_002080025.1. Lineage (NCBI taxonomy): Eukaryota > Metazoa > Mollusca > Bivalvia > Mytilida > Modiolidae > Modiolus > Modiolus philippinarum. Next base: position 34,631 of record MJUU01048820.1, read on the forward strand.
CAAATTAATGTTCAATGAAAATAGACTATTGACTGTCAGAGTTTTTTATGAGACCAGAAAGATGTGTACGAGGTTTCCTGAAAAGGATTCTTTTAGCATGGGTATGATCACTAATGTTTGATTGCGTGAGGTTGGTCAACCTGGGTCGTAACATGGATAGAATTCTATCCTTTGGATAGACACTAATCCAAAAATTACTAAAAGGTTCTTGCATGAGATCACATTACAGATTAACAGGTATTTTCATGAGATCAGATTAAAGATCTGGATATCTTTTACCTGTAAGAAATTTGGTCTTTTCTAAAGTTGAGGGTAGCGATACGAGATGAAAAGACATGGAATTTCTTACATGAGTGAAAGATATCCTACTCTTTAATTTGATTGTTTCTTCCGTAAAATATTCTTTTCAATGTCCTTAATCCTATAATGGAAAAGCATGCCCCTTGTAACATACTTTCTACTGTAATGTCACATTTTTTTACTGTTTCATCATGAATACTGCCATTGAATCATCAAAATAAACAGTTTTGATGGGCCATTTATTGACTTTAGAGAGAAGTGCATGTGAGCTCTTCTTAACTCTGTCGTTTCAAACCGTAATGGCCATTTACAGAAGAATTTATTAATCTAGCAGCGGTGAAAAGGCAAGATCAAGAAATCTGAGACACCCAAGGGAAAGATTTCAATATTTCTTCGACGAGGCTTGCCATGTCAGAGAACCATTGAAATCTTACCCGAGGGTGTCTGAGATTTCTAAATCTTGCATTTTCAACTGTGTTTGATTCATTTTCTCACTTTTGTTCATAAAAAACTTATTTCGGCACCTTCATGTTGTCCTGACCATATGCAATTACTTAGCAACTCACCATGACGTCAATGTAGTCATAGTATGCATGAGGCTGTCTCAGATGGGGTGGTGTGAGACAGAAAAATCTCACACCACTAAAAATAGGAACTGACCTGTCTCAAAAGTGAGAATAAAAGGTTCTTGCATAAGATCACATTAAAGATTGTGATATTGTTCAAGAATGTAAGGTATTTTATCTTTCCTCAGGTTGAATGCAGCAAAACAAGAAAGGAGACAAGGACAAACCTATATATCTTTAATATTTAGAAATTTAGAAGTGGATTTGTTTTATTGTAAAGATCATTTCTTAATTTGAACAAAAAGTTCATTTAGGCTAGGTTTATGTATAGAGTTATCTTTCTTTGCAAAATTACTCATTCTTTATGTTTATTATGCTTAAAGCGTATAGTAATCTGCCAGTCAAGTTTTCTGGGTGTAGTTGGCTCCACATCTTGTAAAAAAATGTTTGATGGTAGACAATGTCTGTGAGTGAGAGAATCATCTACGTTCACCCCATGTTTTTTTTTATTTAATCATTTGATGTTTGATGGTTTATGAATGGGATGTGGATATACATCCAAATTAATATATTATTTGTTTGTTTAAACAACAATCATTCCCTATCCCTTATTCTTGCATTCAGTGATTGGGTAAATTGAGCAAATTTACACAAGATTTCATATTACTAACTTATATACAATTTTCATGCATTTTTTTATGAATTCACACAATGAAAATCAGGATTTAGCTTGAAATATAAGTAAACATCTATTATTACACAATATTTCAAATTTTTTATATCCTTTAAACTTAAGTTGAATATCTCAGATTGTTGTTAATGAAACATCAAAGCTGAAATGTTTTCAAATTTGTCAATTTTTTTTCAACAAATTAAGTTTTCAGCCTGTGAACCCATCATGTATTTATAGTCTTTGAGGAATGTCGCATTTCAAATCCAATAATTGGTACTCCTGAATACAGCAATACTTACCCTACAAACGAAACATTCAGGATGCCAATGGCGATTCAAAGCAGAAATATAATTGTCTAAAATTGGTCTCCCACATCCTCCACACCGAGGAGCAAACATTTCTAAGTAATCATCCCTGAAAACATTCATTTAGAACATTAATTTCAAAATCAAACTATATCAAGTACAGTGCACCCTCGTTATATCGCCAACTTTAGGACCAGGGAAATTTTTGGGGATAAGCAAGGGTGGCAATAAAGTGAGGGACAGCCGTTAATTATACTGTGGAAAGTTACAGCACTAGAGTAATGATATCAAATCTCAGACATACTGTGAAAGTATGTTTATTCATCAATTTTCGTGGTTTTCATAAATATCACAATTTAGTGGGTACTTAAATTCGTGGTTTCGAGTTCTATACATTAGAACTCTATGGAAAAAATGCATTTTGTTGGAACTTAATTTCATGGTTTTAACGAGCCCTGAAATCCACCAAAATTAGAACCCCATGAACAACAGTACTTAATATGCTGTGGGAAGGAGATAGCCCTCTTACAGGTTGTGTTTGGAGTAGAATTACTATATCCTTGGCAAAAGATAGACAGTCGAGGGATTGACCATGTTCTCATACATACCTAATTTCAATTCACCCCTTTCCAATTACCGGTAAAGCAAATCTAAAATATGGTATGCACTTCTTAAGACACTTATTCATTACTAATAGTTGGTGTGCAAAACAACCTAATCTGACAAAAGATATATACCATGCTGTCATGTAATACCTAAAACAAACCTATAACCCAAATATCATTGATCTACCATTAATAGTTACTGAGAAACTGATGTATTAATAAACTTAGTGTGCTCACTAGACTGAGTATTTGCAGCCAAGGAAAAAAATCTGTATGGCAAACTGGCAGGCACTATCCAAAACAAACGTAACCACTAAAAGAAATGCATAACTAGAAGTGAGTTTTTGATACAATAAACTGTGGACACAGGATATGTCTCGCCTTTCCCATGCATTGCCTTAATTTGCACATTGATCTTCAGCAGCAGCCATGATGCCAAATGTATCACTGATCAAAACTGATCACAATCATGATAATGCAACTGCATACCAAAGATCAATGGGCTACTATGAGTGGTTGATGTTAAACGGACACAAGAAAAAACATTTGATAAACAGTGCAAAATTTTCAAAATCAGTGGAGCATGACTGCAGGGGCATAGACATAAAACGCCACTGAAACTGATCTGTACTGATGCTAATGCAACTGCATACCAAATATCAATGGGCAACTTTGAGTGGTTGATGGTAAACAGACACAAGGAAAAACTTAAACATTGATAAAAAGTGCCAAATTTTAAAGTCAGTGGAACATGACTGCAGGGGCATCGACATAAAACGCCACTGAAACTGAGCTGCAATGATGCAATGCAACTGCATACCAAATATCAATGAGCTACTATGAGTGGTTTATTCTAAACAGACACAAGAAAAAACTTAAACATTTGAAAAAAAAACAATTCAAAATTTCGAAGTCAGTGAAGCATGACTGCAGGGGCATAGACATAAAACACCACTGAAACTGAGCTGTACTGATGCTAATGCAACTGCATACCAAATATCAATAGGCTAGCACAGGTGGTTGATGTTAAACAGACCCAAGAAAAAACTTACACAATTGTGGACGCTGCCACCGCCGCAGGAATCATCATACCTATGTCTCGCTTTTTTCGACTATTTTTTGTAATTTTTTATTTTTGAAGCTTGTGGTTTACATATATATTATGTAATTAATATACATTGAAAAAACAATGATATAGTTTCGACTATTGTCGAAGGCTCCACAAAAAATAATGTCTCCCCCCTCTCCCTCAAGTCAAAAAGGGGCATAACTCCAACAAACATTAGCCGATCAAACAAGCAAGACGATATACACAACAAAGTATGAATGTCAACAATCCTGTGAAGTTTGGTTGAAATCTGATGAAAGATGTAGGATAATTGGCGTCCACAAACTTTATTTTGTAAAATTCTAAGTTAAAAAGGGGCATAACTCCAACAAAAATTAGCCAATCAACCCCGTGAAACAATATGCACAACTAGGCATGACAGTAAACAATCCTGTGAAGTTTGGTTGAAATCCTATGAAAGATGAAGGAGAATTGGCGTCCACAAACATAATTATGCAAAATTCTAAGTCAAAAAGGGGCATAACTCCAACAAAAATTAGTTGATCAATCCGGCGAGACTAGGCATGATGGTCAACAATCCCGTGAAGTTTGGTTGAAATCTGATGAAAGATGTAAGAGGCGCCCACAAACATATTTTTGCAAAATTCTAAGTCAAAAAAGGGCATAACTCCAACAAAAATTAGCCGATCAATCCGGCAAGACGATATGTACAACTAGGCATAATGGTCAACAATCCTGTGAAGTTTGGTTGAAATCTGATGAAAGATGTAGGAGAATTGGTGTCCACAAACTTTGTGACGGACGGACTGACGGACAAAAACAATATGTCTCCCCGTTAAGGGGAGGAGGGGGGGGAGACATTATACATACCAATATGGTTGATGTGGGGCTTGACAGTAAGCGGGAATGGACTAACCAGAAGAGGACACTGACGCTTGCGGTAAAGGTATTATTTGCTAAGCCTAAAAAAGGTTATTAATCATAAAAACAAAAATTGACTAGAAAACATAAAACAATTTTTGGAGAAACGCATAAATAGCAAAATCCTAAGTAATTGTAAATTAAGTTTCTATATATGGCCGTTTTGACAACTTATGTCTCGTCTGTTCAGATCAAATCAAAACATTGAAAAAAATACATGTAGGTCATTTCAAGTTATCATGTGACAGACCTAATTCTTAAAATATGATTTTTTTTCATATATAAAATAATTTTTTTTCCCCAAAAATGTTTTATGATTCTCCTCAAAATCATTAGGGTCCTTCTTTTGATCAGGTCCAACACTGTGCATAAAACTTACAAAAATCTGTGAAGGTCATTTCAAGTTTAATACAACAAAGAGCTTATTCTCAATATATGCTGTTTTTCATATAAAAACTAAGTTTTTCCAAATAAAAATGTTTTCCAATTTTCCTAAAAAATAATAGGGGCTTCCTTTGGTAAAGACCAACCTTGTGTATCAAAATCATGTAAATCCCTGAAGGCAATCTGAATTTATTGTACCACATAGAGCTAATTCTCAAAATATGCACTTTTCCATATAAAAACTGAAGTTATTCCCTAAAAATTGTTTTTGAATTTTCCTCAAAAACGAAAGGGAGCTTCCTTTGGTCAGGCTTTACTTTTGAGTATCAAATCATTAAAATCCCTGAAGGCAACCTTAAGTTATCATACGACATAGAGCTAATTCTCAAAATATGCACTTTTTCATATAAAAACGAAGTTTTTTCCCAAGAATCATTTTCTGATTTTCCTAAAAAATGAAAGGGAACTTCCTTTGGTTAAGTTCAACTTTCAGTAAAAAAAATCATAAAAATCAGTGAAGGCAATCTTGAGTTATCAGACATAGAAAATGCTGACGGACAGACGGACGGACGGACAGACAGACGGACGGACAGGCTGATTACTATAGGGTGCCGCCATTTCATGGCGGGACCCATTAGACATAGAGCTAATTCTCAAAATATGCACTTTTCATGGCAGGACCCTAAAAAATGGACATCTTCTTGAAATCCCTTTTCTAAACTATTTTAGACATACCTGCAGTATGCCTTTCCATCCATTTCATGAAATCCTTCTTCACCAAACGGACGACCACACTGTGCACAGAAGAAATGTTCAGGATGCCATGTACTTCCTAACGCTGTCACACATTTCTGTAATAAATATTCATATTTCTATCAAAGTTTGTAATAATTCTTACATTTTTGGCTTATATTGACTCTTGTGTCTTAATTGTAGGTTTTAATCATGCAAATACCAGTGCAATCACATTGCAAAACCTGTTTACCCCTCTTACCTTTTATCAGTATCCTACAAGGAAAGTATCCGTGATCATATCTATTTTGAGATTTCTGTTTATATAAAAACAAGTGGCAGAGACTGAACTTTTTCATGTGAATAACTCTGCATATGATTAAGTAATGAAAATGTTTGCCCTAATAAACTTATTTTTGCTTTATAATTATATGACATAAGTGCCAATTTTGACCTTCATCTGTGAAACCATTTGTTCATTTTATCTGCTATTTTTCTCTAATTCTTCTTTTGACAGAGACCTACATCAATTGTGCTCTTTAGAGCATATTGTTTATCTGAAGCTTCTCTTTAACATTGATTGCCCAATTTCAGATATAGCTATGTTTTATTTCCAGGTTTATGATTAAACCATAAGTCTTCAATGTGAATCCGTAGCCAGGGATTTAAGGGACATGTTAAACATGCGTCTGGTATTCAAATAAAAAATTCAGGATGCACATTTTATTGCAGTATGCATCCTATGGGGTGCACCATAAATAATGCATGAAGCAGACTGTTATGTACATCTGTCACCAAGTTATGCAGAATCGTCTGTCTGCTCAATTCCATGTCATGAAAAATTGATCAACAAGAAACTCTCTTAACTATTTGTATTTTTAAATTAATTTTTTAGATTCCCCTGGATGTTAACATTAGTAATAGAAATATATATATGCACTCAGAATCCAAAATATTTATTTGATCTCTTGTGACTCACATTTTTTAGCGAGACTCAGGAAAATTTACAAAGTGGGTCCCCTGGACCCACGCTGAGAGAACAGAAGTGTATGCAAACCCCTGTGTACTTGAAAATCCGTAGAAAATATGGAAAATCTGTAGTGGTAAATACCGCTGCATTTCACAAAAATTGGCACTGGTTCCCTTTTATACCGATATTTTTTACCTGACAAGACTGCATACCTGTTAACCTCCTGGATATGCAAAGAGGGAGATCTCCCTCTTTCCACCTTACCTGAGGGGGAGATTACGCACGATGAACTTATAACCATCTTAATATCAGAAACATGAAAACTTTATACCAATAAAGAATTAGAAGAAAGCACAATGCAACACAATTTACATTACACTGGGATCAGACCAAATCTTGTAAAACAATAATACATAGATTACCCAATCTTACACATTGTCAATACTGCAGATTTATACAACAGAAAACTCATCCCATTTATCTTACTTAAAAGTATATATTTTAAACTTGATACACTGGTATCAATATGATTTCCAAACAGACAATGTTGAATTTGCAAACATTGCTTCATTTGAAACTTTATAATTTGATTTTGATGCAGTCGATTGGTATGAAAAAAGAACAAAATTTTGTAAAAAATATAAAGAAATAAGGTTTTAAACATCTTTTTAATATTTTCTTATTTGCAAAATATCTTTTTATTTATAAAATAATTGCTTGTGAACAGCATTATATCTCAGTATTGGTGAAAAAAATTCAAATAGCTTAACTTGAAAAATATAAAAGGGAGACAACCAGACATGTTTTTGCAAAAATTAATATAAAGCATTCATAAAGATCTCAAAGAATTGGAAGTAAAGACAGATTTGACAATATTCAAAACACTATTTTAAAGGCATTTGACAATAAATGATCATACAGGTAAGGCCTGATTTGCCAGATTAATTAGTTCATCAGGTAAACATTGACGTAAAAGTGTTTATTTAACCCGAAGATTAATCCGTTAATTGGGTCTAATTAACATTTCACCAGCTCAATGTGGATAAAAGAAAGTAATTATGGACACCCTACAGTAATTATTTGTGGGTTTCATATTTTTTTATACGGTGGAGTTAAATTGGGAGGAAAAGTCTGAAGTGGGAGATTTTGGTCTCCCGTGTGGGAGAAGGACACTATGCTGGAGCGAGTCCTAAAAGCGGGAGTCTCCCGCGTAATGCGGGAGTCTCCCGCGTAATGCGGGAGGGTTAACAGGTATAAGACTGTTTTTGGTTCGCCTTTTCCCACTATTTTTTATTTAAAATTGTATTTGCAAGAAATGTTTTGACCTACAGCTGAAATCCCGTGTATCAATTCATTTACCTTCTTTCATTCCAAAGGATTCTTAAAGTTTTTTTAATGTATAAAACCTGCCTTTAAAAGGATTTTTTTTGCATTAGTGAATGAATTCTTAAAACATAAAACTAAATACACATAGGTTAAATTTGCACAAGATTTCTGTTTACACAGGTTAGTTTAAACACAAGGGTTGATTAAACACAGGGAATGTTTGAAAAAAAGATCCCTGTGAGCATTGAGGCACAAAAATTTTTATAGAAATTTGGAAAAAAAACAACTTCACCTAAAAAATTATATTTTTGGGGTCTGGGGATGGAGGTTTGGGTTCATATTGCTTCTGCCAGAGTACCCATTGTCAACAAGTATCCAATCCCACCTCTGACCATTTCTGCAAAATGTTAAGTGAAAGTCATAGTTCCCTATCAAAATAAATACAGTATGTGTTGATTAAATTTTAATCGACCCTTTCAAATTAACAGAAAGTTTTGCATGACGAGATGGAAAACAGGTAATAGCCTCTTTTTTTCAATTCTTTTCATCATGTTTAATCATGTTTAATTTAGACAGGTTTTAGGTTTTTAGACAGGTTTAACTGTATTTCCCAGCATGCTCACTACTTTTTGCAGGTGGGGGTACATGCACCCTTTAACCTTTGAATTGGGAGTACAAGGCATTTTTTAAGGATACATAGGCATACAAAAATATTTACTTAGCTGTTTTAAAGGGCTTCATCAACTTAACAGAATCATCACAAGCAAATAATCAAATTGCATGACATACTTAGACTACTACTGTAATGTAACTGTTGATGTAGACCATATATTTTGACCTTAAAATCAGAATACTCAATGACAAATACTTCAAATGTACGCCTATGCACGTTTTGACATGTGAAATTGTGGATGTTTTCTAATGTACATGAATTAGGAACTGCAGTACTTGAATGAGCATGCTGATTTTGAGTTTCGTATCAAAATCTCCCCAGCAGCTCGTCGTTTCGGTATTTCTGTGCTGAAATATCTAAGTACACTTACATCTACTATAGGTCCATTACAATAGGAACATTTTGGAGCAAATATTTTGTGATAATCTTCTTCACAAAATGCAGCTCCATCTCTCTCGTAAAAATTCTTGGTACCGAGTGGCACTTTACATTCGTCACACACAAAATGTTCAATATGCCAAACTTTTCCTAAAGCTGTTATAACCTGCAATATAACATATCATTGTTGAGTATAAAGCATTTCTTGGGCTTGCAATAAAAATAATTTTCACATAACTTATGAGGATAAAATCTGACACACAATCAAATTCTGAGGAACGACTTGCATTCAATTGTGTATAATTACGCCTTATATAAGGAAGTTATATTCTGATTGGTTTCAGGCGTGATATTTAGTTTTTAGATATCCTTGGCTTTTTTCACACCGCTAGTGACTTCACTTACTGTGAAAGTACTATTATTCATGGGGTTCCCATTTTTGTCGATTTCATGGCTCGCTAAAACCATAAAATTATGTTCCCAACAAAATACATTTTCCCTAGAGTTTAAATGTATAGAACTCGAAACCAGGAATCTACGTACCTATGAAATAGTGATATTTATGAAAACCACAAGTATTATCATAGTATTTTTCGATACATATTTTCTCTTTTTAACCCTTCATCGAGATGCTTGTGTTGGCAATTGTCTCAAAGTCACCCGTCCATATTAATGATAGAGACTTCAGTGTAATTAAACCTATATATATCATGAACATCGGGGTATTTGCCAAAACTAGAGCTGTCACTGATGGCAGCCAGTTATACCCCTGCTAATTGAACCCTAGATCAATATGGCAAGTGTAAATTTAAGTATGTGTGGACACAGTACAGTAGTGGACACAATACAAATGTGAACACAATACAAGTATGGACAAAATGATATACTTCCCCCTTTTTCAAAAAATATTCAAAGATTGATTATCTCCCCTTCCAAATTTCAGACAGAAACTATATAACTTCAAGCACATCTTCAGGTGGTATACTACAACTGTGTAACATTTCATCAATATCCTAGTACCTGTTTAGGAGAACATGTGCTGACAATGTTCACCCCACCCCCTCTTTTTTTTCCAGAAAATATTCAAAGATGAATGATCTCCCCTTCCAAATTTCAGGCAGTAGCCATATTATATCATGCACATCTTCAGGTGGTGTACTACATCTGTAACATTTTATCAAAATCCAAGCCGCAGTTTTGGAGAAAATGCAATGACAAGGTTCATCCTCCCCCTTTTCCAGAAAATATTCAGACGAATTATCTCCCCTTAATAATTCTGGACAGCAATTATATTACTTTATGCATATCTTCAGATGGTGTACTACAACTGTGCATCATTTCATCAATAAAGGGCTACGCCGAGCGCAGCATGATACGACCGCAGCATGTCGACCACTGAAATTTGAACAAGTGTAAACTAAAATTAATGTGGACACAGTAATTTGCTGGACACAATAAGGACATTGACACATTAATTAACTGGACACAAACTAATGAAAATAAAAATTAGCCCTTTTAATCCCTTATTACTAGGATATTGTAAGAGCTAAGAAATTTTGTTGACTACCATCAAGAGAAATCCAAAGAAAAAACTCAGGTTGAAATCCAATGAAAAATAAAGATTTCACATATTTTGAAATATCACAATTTGGCCCCTTAGACCCCTTATAGCTTGGAAACCAAAGAGAAACGCAAAATATACTGCCATATCACTGAAAGCTTACAATGAGAACAATCTAAAGATGAAAATCCAATCAAAATCTAATGAAAAATAAAGACTTCACATATTTCTTATAATTGCAATTTTGACCCCTTTGACCCCTTATAGCTCAGAAACAGTAAGAGCTACATCAAATCCATATACATACTTCTGAAAGCTTGCATTGAGAGGAATCCAAAGAAAAAAATCCCATCAAAATCTAATGTAAAATAAAGATTTTACATATTTCTAAAAATTGCAATATTGGCATCTTTGACCCCTAATACCTCGGAAACGGTAAGAGCTACACCAAATCTGTTGACATACTACTGAAAGCCTACAATGTGAGGAATCTAAAGAAAAAAATCCCATTGAAATCGGATGAAAAATAGAAATTTTAGGTATTCTGCATGTTTGCAATTTTGCCCCGTTGGGCCCCTCATAGCTTGGAAAAGAAACAAGTTATCAAAAATCTAATGGTGCAGCGCTATGTTAATTTTTCATAAGGAATCAAATGCAAAAAACTGCATCAAAATCGGACTAATAATAAAAAAATTAAAATTTTTGAAATTTGCCCCTTTTGGGCCCCATTTATCTCGTGAACGGTACATGCCACGTGAAATCCGTTGCCATACTACTGATTGGAAATTTCCTCAGGAGGACACTGAAAGAAACCCCATCAAAATCCGATAAATAATAAAGATTCTACAGTCAAATATACGAAAACATCAAATTTAACCCTTTTTGGCCCCTTTTTTAAAAAC
>MJUU01048820.1:73004-100254 GCA_002080025.1 Modiolus philippinarum
GACGAAAAACTGAGGGTATCACATAATACCTCGCCACTACGTGTGGCCGGGTATAACAAAAATCACTTAGTTCATGATAATTATGCAGAAGCAAATCATTGCAGATTTAATTTGCTAAAATGGACAAAAACTGGCAAAAATTGACTAGTACCCCCTTTTTTCTCGGCCTCAAAGAAACCCCTTTTTCAAAAGGCTGGATGATGCAACTGGTTTGAACACCGGAGAATTGGTTGGCATATTTCCTTTTTCAAAGCATTTGTGACAGGGACTCTTACGACCACGTGTAGATTAAGCTCATATTAGTGAAATATATGCATCTTATTGAAAACACAAAACCAACTCATTAGAAAACATGTTTCAAAGGGCAAAATATCTAGAGAATGTCTTCTTAAGCTTTTTCTGTTCTCATGTGGAGTGGACACATTTTGTAACATTGGACAATCAAACAAAAACTTGAATGCCATCAACAAATTGGGCAACACAAGTCCTTCTTGTCTTGTTCTAAAGCATTGTTTGCTCTGACTTTTCATTTACAAGGACCACATAAGTCTGGATAAATGTGAAATGGTGTGTTATAGAATTACTGAACCTTAATTACAAACATTCTCACACTTCTTCACATTCGCTAGCCAAGGGTTACGATCCGCTCATACAGGAGAGGAGCAGACAATAACCTTTGGCTGGTGATGTTGACGCTTCTTAGACAATCTTGAATTCAAAGTTATGTCGGACATATACTCAGACTTCATCAAAATTTCTACAAGAAAATATTTCACCTTGGTCATGAATATGCTATTTCTAGATCTTACCCAAAGTATTCCACATTGTGGTAGGTCAAATGTATCAAGATTCTATTCACCAAATAACAACCACCATACCATATATCCTGTATAATATTTCTACTCTTTACAATAGTATGATAATTTATACCCTTATCAATCTGGTTTCCCTACCACATTAAAATCTTAAAATACAGGAATTAAACTGGGATAAAAATGTATTATCATAACATGGTGTGAAAGATACTGTTAAACTCATAATCCCTGCTGAACTTCATGAAAACAGGAAAAGTAGCAAGACATTTTAAGGTATTATCAAATACTGTGGAGTTAAAATGAGAGGGCAATGAATCCCACTTCCCATCAACACTCAAGACAATATGGTTTCGTACCTTTGAATGAATGTATTATTTTATTCAACAGATACATGTTAAAACCTAAGCTTAGAAACAATTGAATATTCAGTATTTGGTGCAGGTAATTTGTATCCCTCAAAACCAATATTTTCCATATTTTCTATTACTCATAAAAAAAAAATTTGGAAAACAAATTTTAAAATTGGAACTATTTTCAATAGTGCCTGAGAAATCAGAATTGTTCTTGTATTAAATTCAATGTTTTTGTTAATAACTGATAACATTTGTTTTGTTTCTGTTATTACCAGTAAGTATCTTGTAAACAACAATGGACTTGCCCTTAAGGGGCCATCCATTACTGTTAACATTATACTTTGTATCAAAACTCCTATTATTCAAAACCAGAAGGGAGCAGTCGGAGACCACAGCTAATCCCCTTAAGGTAGTAGACCTAGGTTAAGGGACGTAACTCTTTAAAATCACATTAACGTTTAACCAAATTTAGAATTATTTTCTAAGCTTCTAAGTAACGTAGATGATTTTAATTCTGTCTCATATAAATGCTTACAAAGCATCAATTAAAACTGCCTGTTTCAAACGTCTAACTGATTTTAAGGGTTATCTCCCTTAACCTAGGTCTACTACCTTAATTCTCGATGATTCTTGTATGTTTTGATTTTTCTTAGTTTTTACGATTCTTTTTTTCATTGATGTGCACCTTAGTTGTAATATTTTGTAATATTATATAAACTGAATAGTGAATAGTGAAGTATAAAATATAGGTTAGAGTGACCCAAATGCAATAACCATATGATGCAGACGCATCCACTGACCAAAAATAATTGTTATCTCAACTATAGACCTTAAGGTATTAAAACTATAACCTGAGTCATTGAAGCATAAAATGTAGGTTAGGGTGAACCAATTATCATCTGAAGCAGCATCACTCTTCAAGATGCAACCACTGACCAAAGATGATTGTTGTGCCACATGTAGTTTCTCAGATATGAACCTTAACGCAAACTTAAACCCAAGCATAAAATGTAGCTCAGAGTGACCCAATTATCATCTGAAGCAGCATCACTCTCCAAGACGCATCCACTGATTAAAGATGATTAATGTGCCACATGTCTTTTCTCAAATATGAACCTTAACACAAACTTATCCCATTCCCTTGATTTTGGGTGAAGGGATAATAAGAAATATGATAAATGTAGAGTTTTCTCAAAAAAAAAAAAGAGATTTCTAAGACTTGGTGGGAACTCCCCCATCGGTTTCCCATTAGTTAATCACAGGCAAACTGTTCCTAAAAAATTGCATTTAGATATTTTTTCAGCCTTTTCTTAGTCACTTTCATTCAAAAGAATTTTCATTAAATTCAAATGCCAAAGTCAAGGTTATGATTTCAATAAAAATATGGTACAAACTAAAAAGATCTTGCCACAAATACAAAACATAAGTATTACAGGCATTATTTATTTTGGTCAAAACTATGGGAGTAACTTTATGGTGCTTCTATCAGTAACTTAGGTCGATCAAAGAGAGAGAAAGATTGGAACCCCCCCCTTTTTGTTGAATTTGGACAAAAATAAACTAGCTTTCAACCATCCCCATCCATGCCCTTTTATTAGGGAGATTGGGATGGTCAGGCTGGATATGCAACTGTAGTAGAATAAACGTTCTTCCAAAAGTCCAATTCCGGAACGTTCCGGGTATTAGAATGGCGGGTCAAAGAGGTCAAACGGGGTAAAAATGGCGTCCCGCTGTATGAGGGCAAAGGGAATAAATTCTTCTATCAACATATGAAAGGTGTTTATGATTGGAAAAAAGCTGAACATGTCATAAATCAACATTTTATCCCAGGCGGGTCATTTGCAACCAATTTATTTTAGGTCAAGAAAATAAATAGGAGAAATTCTCGATTACGCTCAACTGACGTCAGGTACCAGTTTCCAGTAGATTCGGGGTAAGATGTCGACAATTACCCAAAAATTTGAAAGTGGAATATTGTCTATTAAAAGAGAAATGTTGTCTACTTTAAGAGATCTATTAGTAGAAGTTTAGTATGAGAAATGGTCCTCTTTACATGTATATAAAGTCTTATAAATAAATTTATGTGACAAAAACCTTTCTCATAAGTTTCTGGAATTTTAAACATAATATGAGCTTGACAAACATGTATTTATGGTATATTTGACATTAACAAAGGGTACATTATGAATACATTTAACTAAACTATCCATTTATTACTGCAAAAAACTCTTTTATAGCAAAACAAATAATATATAAAAAATACTTAATATCTTTTTTCGGCAATCTGGGTGACAGTTTGACAAATTTCAGCATAGCTCCAAACCTCACATGTACATGTATATATATAAAATTATCCTCAGAAATAAATCTCTCCAATACACGAAAACAATCCTCTTTATTCGACAGTGATTCAATGAAATGTACGTCTAAGTGTCAATAATGATTGTCCCACTCATTTCTGATAATCAAAGTCCTCAAGTATTACAAGATTGTCATATTATATTGCATTTAATCTTGTACACTTCATGTGGATAATATCTTCTGTTTATTTAACTTCCGCACACTATATAATCAAGCTTGGACATTTAAAACACTGCAATGCTTGCGTCATTGTGCACAATGGACGTCTTTTTCCAAAAATATTTTAAACATTCCATGCATACTGGCAATTCTTGAACAATAATGTAATATGTAAAAATATATTAAAACACTGCCATATTTTTAGCCTCATACGAAATGTTTAAATATTAAAATTTTGTCTTCACTTCTTAGAAGTGCAACATATGTGCAAGGAATATTATATAATTCCCAGGAAAGAGTTATTTCAACCCGATGACAAGTTAAGTAAATTTAAGGCACAACTATTTCCAATCCATAATTGTCCAATGAATATTACAATATAAACACAACAATGCCAATTAAACGAATTTTAAATAACAATTATTTTGACTCTGATGTTAATATTTACAAGTGGGTAGAAGTACATCAATTTCCACAATGGGTAATCTACATTTAGTCACAAACTAATTTTATCACAATCAGATTTCCAAAATCAAAGAAACATTTTTCAATCGTTATCTCTAACCTTTGTTGTACGGTAATCTTTTGTTTTATCTTCAAATGCTTTCCTTTTCCTATTAGTATACGAGTACAGAGGTTTAGCTTACATACAGAAATATCATGGGCTTTGGTGTTCTTCCAAATTTTCTACTACTCTGGACAAGATTTAGATGGATGAAGAAGTTAATATTACGTCTACAATAGTGCAAGATGAAGGTGGGGGCCTTTCTTGGGGGTAAATACAAATCATAGCTAAAATTCTCAAATATTTTTTTTCTAAATTGCTTCAACAAAATCAAGCATGAACAAATATGTATGCTTAAGGGGAAAAATAACTCTATTTTTTATAAAATGTTTGTCATTTTTTTTAAACTTGCGACACCCCTTATTGTACCTCAGTCATTTCATCAACTAATTGCTGTCTTTATATTATTGTTACCTGCCAGAAGTTCATAACCTTATTACATGTTTTCTAATTAATCATGTATACAACATGTCATGCACATGCAATTAATAAAACAAAGATCATTTATGGTTTACATGTTGGGTAATTTACTATTTCTTATTAAAGGGGCATAACTAAAAAATACTTCCAAAATAACCTGCCCTTATTTCTTCTTTTTCTGTTTTAACTATTTACATACCAGACTTTCTGTGAATTAATTTAGTATCTGTATCTTGCCATTTCTACATCCTATGTCAAAGTAATATTTAAAACTGACCATCAGACGAAATTAGTAGTAGGAAAATTATTAAATGTAAATGACCTTGACATTTGACCTTCAGAATTAGTGTATAAAGTAATTCAGTCCCATTTTTTTCATTTTTCAGTGAGAACTTAAGTACATGTTGGTCAAATTTCATGATCTGACAATAGCTAGAAATGTTACAAACGTGAGAATGAAATCAGCAGAGACAGGAACTTCGACCTTATGCTATGGGCAACATACTTATCGGCCACCAAAGGCAGCATGTTTATTGTTTTAATGATTCTCTTAAGAGTATATCCAGTAAAGCCCCTCTAGCATCAATAGACAAATTTCAAATTTCGTTTTATGAATGAATTGCCCCGATTGACCTGGGGTCAATCAGAGTAAATTGCATCATGTAACATTGTGACGTCCTAAAATCTATATTGTGACGTCAAAAATTTTCCGGGAAAATTGACAGACACCAACTGGAAACTCGTATATTTGGGATCTGAGTTTACATTTCCCCTGACTGATCGGATTTAAGGTTGAATGTTAAGTACAACAAGTACATAAATTTCCTCTATGGAATGTAGCCAGTGACCCAACGTTAACTCCAATACTGCTTATTAGCGATCAATCTATAAAATTTAATTCTTTATTTAAACGAGGACCAATTTACAACAACAGTTTACAAATTATTTTCAGACCTTTCACACTAAATCTTTTGAAAAACATTTCTTAACATGATTCAATCTTTCTTCTTGTAAATCAAATCCTGCCTCCTACCACGACTCTATACAAACCTTTTTTCTGTATAAGGAAAGGATAAACAAAATATCAATTAAATGTTTACTGCTAATCTGATAAATAGTTGAAAAGTACCTACATGTAAGATATGAAGTCAAAATACCATTTTGATATATGTAAATGTAGAAATGATCTATTTAATGTGTGGGGGTCGAATTAACAAATTATTTGTAACAAGTCACCTCTATACAAGTATATTAGTTTCTCGACCAAGGAAGCAAAATTCAAGATATCATGAATTGATCCTCAAAAGGAAAAGTGCATATTAAAATTATTCATTAATGTTTCATATAAATAAATAATTTGGGTCCTATATGAGCAATTCCAAATAATGCTTTTTTTCCCCTTTGTACTAGTACTTATCAAAAGATAGAACCCTTATAACCATTGAAAATCCAAATTAATGCCTTGAGTCTAGTGTACACCCAAAATTAGAGATGAAGTCCACCGTCCATTTTTTATTTTTAAATTTTTGGGAAATTTGAAGTACATGTTTAAAATGCTTTGAGTCCATGGACTCAAGTGGTCAAGTTAAAAGTACTTAAAAAATAAGGCCAAAGTCTGGAGTCAAAAAAGAGGGGTTATAACCTTTTATAATTTATTTGGCCTTATTCTAAATATTGAAACTTTCACAAGACCTCTGCTTGTGTGTTTGTATGGAGTTTAATGCTTGTTTGTATGGAGTTTAATGCTTGTGTGTTTGAATGGAGTTTAATGCTTGTGTGTTTGTATGGAGTTTAATGCCACTTTCAGCAATATTTCAGCTATATCGTGGCGGCCAGTTTTATTGGTGGAGGAAGCCAGAGTACCTGGAGAGAACCACCAACCTTGGGCAGGTAACTGATATACAGTACACACAGAGTGTTTCAGTTGCAAAACACTCAGGTCTGACATATTTCACACAGTAAAAACAAACAAATGTCAGTGTACACCACCAAACGTCCTGTTGTTAATTACATAGAAATATTGGCAAGTCATAAATGTCAGTGTAAACACCAGCATTTCACCAGCAATTGTTGGTATTTTCACTCATGTCAGACCAGGGTGTTTTGTAACTGAAACACTCTGTGTGTACTGTACATTATCATGTATGGTTGGGGGTCAAGTGCACCTTTTTGTAAACTGCAAAATTGGGCGCAAACTCAAAGTGCAAAGGTGATAAGCTACAAAGATTGTACAGGTTAATGAACTATCGAATAAACCACTCGGCCACCCAGGCCCAAACAAGACCTCTAAATAACAAATCTTAAAAACTTCGTCAACTGTAATTATTTTTTAAATGTGAAAATGCGGCATCTTTATTCTGATTTTCGCATGTACTTATAAGCTCTTAAAACAGGTTTCAAAAGATGATGTAATATATAAATCTATAATTACTCCTAAAAAGAATTTTATCTCTGGTTAGAACTTTATCTTAAATGAATTCATTAAATAAGTATGTAATAAACTGGTAAAATACATTTGAACCTACTGAATTTCCTCTACTTTGTGTTCTTACATTCAGGCCATCATAACAGGTATTCCAAGATTCTTACTTTTTGAAATAAAGGGCTATATGCCAAGCGCAGCATGATACGACCGCAGCATGTCGAACACTGAAATTTGAACAAGTGTTAAAATCAAAATGAATGAGGACACAGTAAAGAGTTTGATACAGTTATTAAATGGACACAATCAAGAGCTTGACCAAGTAATTAGCTGCATACAAACTAAGGAAAATAAAAAAATTATCCCTTATAATTCCTTATATATATCGGAAATGGTAAGAGGTATGTCAAATTGGTCAACATACTACTTTAACTATATGATAAGAGGAATCTGAAAAGAGGAACCCCATTAAAATCCAATACAAAAATAAAAGATTTTACATTCTGAAAATTGCAATTTCAGCCCTTTGATCCCCTGTAGCTTGGACACGGTAAGAGCTATGCCAAATCCATTGACATTCTTCTGAAAGCTTATATCAAAAGAAATCCAAAGAAAAAAATCCCATCAAAATCCATTGAAAATTGAAAATTTTCGGTAATCTGCAAATTTGCAATTTTATCCAAATTCGGCCCCTCAAAGCTTGGAAAATAAACATGTTGTCAAAAATCTGATGGCGCAGCTCTAATTTATTTTCAAAAGGAATCCATTGCAAAAAACTGCATCAAAATCAGACTTAAAATAAATAAGATGAAATTTTTGAAAATCTCCCCTTTTGGGCCCCATTTATCTCGTGTTTTACATGTCATGTTGTAAAATCCGTTGGCATACAACTGATAGGAAATTCAATTAGGAACACAATGAAAGAAACCCCATCAAAATCCAATATTTATAAATATTCTACAGCCAAATATGTGAAAACACCCAATTTCGCCCTTTTTGGCCCCTTTTTTAAAAACGGGAGGGGCCAAAATAACCAAAACCCACCCCAGAATTCCTTTTGTGCCAAGGAACATTGTGTTATAATTTCATAAGGATTGGTCAACTGGAACTTAAGTTATTGACAAAAAACAAAAGTGTCTACAGACGACGACGCTGGACGACAACGACGACGACAGCCCCATACCATTATACGACCTCAAATTTTTTGCGGTCGTATAAAAAATGATTGGTCGTACATTGATAGAATAGTTATGGAAGCAAATCGCTGTGGTGTAACCAATTCACTCCAGGCTACAAAATTTTTACATTCAATACAAGTTTCATCTTTACTTTTGAATATTAAACAAAGAGAAAGAATTTCAACATCAGAATCATGACATCTAGCTGACCAGTAACAACCACGATTTAGCTTGATCTTTACTTGAAATTTCTCCTTCCCCCTCCGCAACAATTTTTAATTTTTTTTGAACACATTAAATCAATATGCTTCCTGATGCCCAAACAACTAGAGCTGTCGCCGAATGGCAACCAATTATGCCCTCGCTTACTGAACCCTGAATCAATAGGGTAAGTGCAACTTTAAGTGTATGTGGACACAATACAGGAGTGGACACAGTATAAGTGTGGACACAATACAGGAGTGGACACAGTATAAGTGGACACAGTACAAGTGTGGACACAGTACAAGTATGGACATGATGAAATACTCCCCCTTTTTTCCATAAAATATACAGTTGAATTATATCCCTTTCAAATTTCTATCAGCAATCATATTTCCATGTAGTGAGCCCTTAAATCATTTCTATTGGTGGTAGGCAACCTTTCTGTAAAGTTTCATCGAATTTGAGGCATTTTTAATTTTCCTGCCTTTTTCAGTTTCCATGGCAACGGTGACTATTCTGAAAATTCTGAGCCCAAAAATCATTTCTATGGGTGCTAGACATACTTCCTGTAAAATTTCATCAAATTTGAGGAACTTTGAATTTTCCCGCCTTTTTTAAATTTCCATGGCAACGGCGGCCATTTTGAATATTCCAAATGCTATGTGTGTGCACATCTACTGGTTGCAAGTTAGATTCCTTTGGAGTTGTTGAAATTTGCTTTCAAGGTTTCTGAAAAACATCAAAAGATGTGTTTTTATTCGTACGGACGGACAAAGGGTGGGGAGGGACGAATGGACAAATGGACAGACAAGGGTAAAACAATATGCCCCCGACTTTAAGTCGCGGGGACATAATAAAAAATTTGTGCTTGCTGCTCTGCTTTATCCTTGTTCAAATAGAAAGTATGACTTCAAAAAGGTTAAAAACAACGTAAGTAATCTACGTTTTCTGAAAATTCTTTAAACCAAGCCAAGTGTCTTGCTTTTTTCACAGCAGTTCATTAATTCAATAAAGGGCTACGCCGAGCGCAGCATGATACGACCGCAGCATGTCGTCCACTGAAATTTGAAAAAGTGTAATTTAAAGTGAGTATGGACATAGGAAAGAGCTTGACACAATAATTAGATGGACACAATAAGGAGATTGACCAAGTAATTAGCTGGACACAAACTAGGGAAAATAAAAATTAGCCCTTATGACTCCTTATGATTCCTCTTTGACCCTCTATAGCTCAGAAACAGTAAGAGCTACGCCCAATCCATTGACATGATGCTGAAAGCTTATATCAAGAGAAATCAAAAGAAAAAAATCCCATTGAAATGCGATGAAAAATAAAAATTTAAGGCAAACTGTAAATTTACGATTTTGGCCCCCTTCGGCCCCTCATAGCTCGGGAACGGCAAGAGCTACGTCAAATCCGTTGAATACTACTGAAAGCTTACATCAAGTAGAATCCAAAGAAAAAAATCCCATCGAAATCCGACGAAAAATAAATTTTTTAGGTTATCTGTAAATTTACGATTTTGGCCCCCTTCGGCCCCTCATAGCTGGGTAAGGAAACAAGTTACCAAAAATCTAATAGTAGAGCGCCACGATATTTTTTCATTAGGAATCCTATGGAAAAAATTGCATCAAAATCGGACTAAAAATAAAAAAATGAAATTTTTGAAATTTGCCCCTTTTGGGCCCCATTTATCTCGTGAACGGTACATGCCACCTGAAATCCGTTGGCATACTCCAGATTGGAAATTTTCTAAGGAGTTTACTGAAAGAAACCCCATCAAAATCCGATAAATAATAAAGATTCTACAGTCAAATATGTGAAAACAACTAATTTAACCCCTTTTGGCCCCTTATTCTAAAACGGGCGGGGCCAGGAACATAAAATTATAGCCCGGGCTAAAGCATGTGCCAAAAAACATCATACTAAAATTTGAAAATGATCTGTTCACTGGAACCAAAGTTATGCTGTCCACAGACACAAAAATACCCAATTTTACCCCTTTTTGGCCCCTTTTTCTGAAACGGGTGGGGCCATAAACCCGAAATGAAAACCCATGATAGCCATTACGCCAAGACACCACATACTGAAATTTGAAGATGATCCGTCCACTAGAAACAAAGTTATGCTGGCCACAGACGCCGACGCCGACGACTGCGCAATAACATAATACGACCGCAAAATTTTTGCGGTCGTATAAAAATAGCCATCACTTTAAAGTAAGTCAAAAGTTTATACTCACAAAAATTGGCTTTTGAGAAAAAGAGACATACAACTTGAAGTCATTTCAGCGTTTAAAGGGAAAAATATGAGCCGGAAATTTAAATCATCAAAAATTTTTATTTAATCTTGCCATATGTTGTCCTTGATCGTATTTCATATTTCTCCAGCTAGATTTGTATGTAATGTTATAAGTCTAAGGACAAATTTTGACCACACTTTGATAGTAAAAATATCTGTATCGCTAGATCCCAAATCTCTACCTGCAGTGATACACTTTGTCTGGCCACTTAAAACTCCACTTGAATAAAATCCCAGTCAATTTGTTCAAATAGCATTTAAATTATAATTTGGACAAAAGTACAGTTTTAGATATATATTTCAGTTGTAGGGGTATATGTGTCATTCAATAAGCACAAAATACTTAGACTACATTTTGAAAGTCTTGAAAATTTTTGTTTCCTGTTAAAAAGGAGGCCAAATAAATATCCGTTAACGTCTGAACCAATGCCTCTTTATTTCAATAAATTTATACCAAAATTTGTATTTTTGCATATTTTCATAAATGCATGTATTAGACAAAAAAAAAAAAATTATGCATAAGTATTTTCAACTAGATTACTGGCCTGAGTTTTCACAGTATATTCAGTTTAGTTGTTTATACAATAATTCTTTTTTAATAGTTTTATATAATAATCTTAATGACTTTTATAGATTACCGTATTTATTCTAATTTTAGCCCCCTTCTAATTAAAGCCCCCTCCCTTAATTTTGTTTAATTAACTTTTATTTTCTAATAAACGCCCCTATTTTTGCCCCAAATGTGTGACTTGCTTACTTGCTAAAAATAAATATCTATAGGTTAAAGACTCTAAATATACCATTTTTTTGTTCCTAAAATGCACATACTATACATTTTGTCTTAGTTAACAGTCGACTAACACTAAATATTGCTGTTCTTGAATTGAAGATATGTACCTCTTATTATAGCCCTCCTTTGGAAGATTGTCTTAGCCCCCGGGACATTTATTAGAATAAATACGGTATATGCTCTTGTGTGTATCCCTAATACATGTATCTGTATTTTAATCAGTGCATGTAAATTCAGGATGCAAATGCATTAAGCGACTTGACTCTGAAAGATTGCTGCATTATTTTACCTTAATTAGATTTCAATTCAAATATGAATTGTGGGATATTCATAACTATCACTCCCTTGAAAGGAGTTTAAATTTTATCAAAGTTAAATGTTGTTTTCTTCACAACAATATCAATTTTCCGAAAGGGGAAAAGTTGCATGGAAACCTCGCTCTTCGCTCTTCGCTATCACTTCTACATTATCCTATTAACATGATTAAGTCGGCAAATATTTACTTAAAAACAGAAATCTAATAGATAAGTCTAGGGCTTAGTTTGTCCTCACATATAGGACATATTGAATCAGTAGCCCGTGTGTAAACAAATATCAACAACCTGACAATTCAGATCAAAAGAAATCTCCAAATTAAATTAATATATTTTCCCTTTTGAATCATCTGACACTGAGTTACTGTTTGTCTTCAACAAATATTATTTCTACAAAGTAAACTGCAGAAAGTCTTGAATTTATTGTATCAAAATTTAATTAATTAGCATACTGTTACAACTTTAACTAGATTATAGCATGTCCCAGCACAGAAAGATCAACATATCAGACAATACTGTGACTTTCAAGATAGAAATTCTTTTGTGTTGGAGACAGAAACAGGCCTGCCAACCTTCCCACTTTCTGTGGGTTTTTGAGGCAAAACCCCCCTGGAGGCTCCAAAATTCCAAATAAAAGACACTTGAAGACAATTACACAACTAAGGAAGAGTTGAATGTAATGATTAAACACATTAGAGCACTATAAACAACAAAAGCATACCATAAGACCCCCTATAGCCAAGTTATAAGGAGTTTCCTTATTTGTCATGCAGCAAAACCCCCACTGCTATTTTCAAAAGTTGGCAGGCATGCAGAAACAGTAGGGAAAACTGGTACGAGACTGCATTCCTGTAGGTGAAGTTTATGAATTCATTCATTCCTCAGTACTCACTACTTGCACTTTTAGTGTAAAAAGATAATTGCATCAGTTAAACCAAAAGATCTGTATTCACGGCATCTGCAAACCAATCCAAATACTTTTTGTTGGCAATAAAAAATTCAAGAGTTTACATCATTTATCAAAATCAAACTGGGCAATCTTTTCAAAATTGACTATTCAATATCGCCATTTTCTACACAATGACTTCTATTAAGTTAAAATACTTCTATTAAGATAGAATACTCCTATTCAGAAAGAATATCTTTTTTTTTTAAATAGAATTAGTTGGACTTTCAAATTAGGGGCTCCCGTAAGATATGAGTTGTTGGGTTTTACATTCTCTCATTTTAGGGGTTCCCTCTATACAGGCACTTATAATGTAAATGAAGAAACGTATCAGTTAATTCAAAAGATCTTTTTTAGATTTACCATCTTCGCTAGCCAAGGGTTACAATCCGCTCCTCTCCTCTTCATGAAGATGAGAGGAGCAAATCAAAACCCTTGGCTAGCGAAGATGTATGTTTACATGAAGAACAATAAAAGCGTTGTTCCATTGCTTGGTTTTACTATCTATTTGTAGAGATGTAGACTCATGTACATTTACTCCATATCCTTCCATTGTTGATTCAGCAGATGTAGGCATCAACATTGTGGTCATTGTCTCCATTTTTTGGAACAAAAGGTACAACCAAACCAGTTTATACTGTAGAATTTGCAATAGCTCGAACACAATGGATGTCTCAAAAAAGAAAGGAAATGGGGTAAAAGGAGACAACATCCCATATCCAGGTTAAAACGACCCAAAACAAAACATCTAGGGGTCACCATATGGTCTTCAACACAGTGAGAACCTCACACCATATAGTAAGCCCTAAATGGCCCCCAAAAGGTAAAAAAGTGAATAAATCAATGGGAAACAAACCACATCCAATAACCCAAATATCAAGAAACTAAAATTTTATAAGAAGACAAGGACAAGCCAATGACCAACATATTCCTGACTTGGGACAGGCGCGAAAATTGCGGTGGGGTTAAACTCGTTTTCTTGGATCCAAACCCCCCCTATGTGTGGTGAATGGCTAAAAATAAATACACAAAAAGACTCACAGTAAAAATCAAACTAGAATTCATTTTCTGGACCTTTTGTTCAAGTTTTATAGGGCCTGTAAGTCTCGTACAATTTTGGAACTTCCGGGATCAAAACTTGTACCCGGAAGTTACATTTTAAACCAAGATATATGACGTTTCAAACAAAAACTTGAACGTCACAATCCTCTTACGTCATGTTTTGGCAGGAAACGTTTTCAAATTGCCTGTTTATCGTGGATTCTCGTTAGTCACATGATGAGACTTACAGACCCTATAGTTCGAAATTGATAGCTTGAACACCCTTCTAGCTCGAACTGTTTTTATCGGTCCCATGGGTGTTCCAACCATCGAAGTTCTACTGTATTTTATATGTTGGAACAAAAGGTAAAACTTTATTCTCTAATGATATGTCAAGTTTAAACCGGTTTTGACCCGTTAGATAAATTTTCTTTATTCAACGTATGTTGAATAAAGCCCCGTGCTATTTCCCGCCAAATCTATTTGGAATACAACTCTCTGTGTTTATCATTGATCATTAGAGAAAAAGATTACACCACTTTATCCCGATTATTACCATATTTTATCCACTCTCGATAGTTAAATCTAAAAATTTTAAAATGCTCGGCAAGCCTCGCAATTAAAATTCTAAAATTTAACTATCTCTAGTGGATAAAATATGGTAATGAACGGGATCTTGTGGTGTAATCTATATTTATTTTATAAAGTACCAATAAATAAAGTCACTCATTTTGTAATTTAATGTGGCCTTACCACAGATGTGATATGGTATTTAAAAGTGACAAATTAAAGTTGAATTAAGATTTATGATGGATAAAATGTAACTAGAACCCAGTCAGACAACCCTACAAGTGTTTACATGTAAGAAGCTCATCAATCAGGTATACAATCTGAAAAACAATTATGGCCCTCCGCTAAGGGAAACATCCAGATTTGTCTACACAAGGAGGGTTGTTTCATGATGGCTCTCCTGGATGGAAACAATCCATCCTTGGGTTGACTATCCTGGATCTTTCACTTCAACAGACAGACAGAATTCTTTTACTATATTTTAAATATTTCCATTAATTCCGCATTTAGAGGTCAAATTATGGTTTTAATCTCATCAAGGAGACTGATATATTCTGCTAGTTTTTTTTAAAACCAACAGGGTTGTTTTCAATAATGAGGTCACACTCGGGTTATTCAACAGAAAACAAAAGGGTTGTTACCATTGTGATGTCATATCGAGGTTGTTTGCCAAAAACATTTGAATTATTTTTTTTATTCAAGTGACTGCTTTGATCAAATCAAATCTTCTCTTATTGAATAAAATATAATAATACCTGTTTGGACCATAAAATGCCCTAAAACTGTTCCAACAAGTGTGGATCTTATTGCAAGGCAATACCAAGTCCCCTACCGGAAAGCAAGGCTTTGTTACACCAGCAAAAATAGTAAAAAAGTTTTCTGAGTCAAAGGCCAACAACTCGGTCAACTCAGTGGAAAACTGATATTTTAATAAAATTTTCTAAGTCAAAGGCCCATAACTCTTTCAAAAATCAGTGGACTGGAACCAAACCTACATTTGTTCTGTAACTCACTGAGGTAGACTCACATACCAAATATTAGATCAATACCTGCAACGGTGTAGAAAAAAAGTGCGGAAAACTGATATTTTACTAAAATTTTCTAAGTCAAAGGCCCATAACTCTGCCAAAAATCAGTGGACCGGAACCAAACTTAAACTTGTTATGTAACTCATTGAGGTAGACTCACATACCAAATATTAGATCAATACCTGCAATGGTTTAGAAAAAAATGCGGAAAACTGATGCGGGACTGACGGACAGACAGACAGACGGACGAACGGACGGACGGAGTGCACAACTTAAGGTCCCCTTCGGCTATCGCCGGTAAGGGACTAATAAGCACACTTGCCCTGTGAAGATCTTGTATTAAGAATATCAAACGCAAGTACCCCCCTCCCAATCATCTGTATACCGGTACATGTATTAATTTCATATAAATTTTCTTGTGTTGCCATGGTCAAAAAGAAAAAATTCTTTTGTCAGGTTTCAAATGTGATGTCTATGACAGAAATTCCACTTTGATTCCACCCTATATAGATGTAATTAACTTATAATTTTAACATTTTAATTTTCACCGCAGGGTCGATTGATTGATTGATTGATTAGTTAGAGTTTAAGGTCCAATGAGCAATATTTCAGCTATATCAGGACGAGAACTTGTAAGTTAATCAATTCAAAAAAATATAAGTAAAAAGAAGACATAAGGGTGGAAGGGACAACCGGGGTAACGACTTTTGATTGCCACTGGAAAAGGGGAAAAATGGGTAGGGGCAGGAAATTTAGCCATGTATACGACAACCCAATGCGTCTGCTCTCTTTAGAGAAATAATTTCTTTTTAGAAGGGGTCTTTATATTGCATGGAGCATATGGCGTTTCTCCACACAGTTTGGCATCAGTGGTTCACGGTCAGGCTTTCCGTATTATGACCTGACTACCCAGCAAAGACAGGACATTCCCCTATCCATCACCTTGGGACGTGCCCGGCAGCTCTGTAGCCACAGCCCCTGAAAACCGATTCAGGTGCCAGGACTGCAGGGTCGACAAATCTAGTTAGTTTTTCAGAACCAAATAAGTTATTTTTTAAAGTGACTGGGATTTGAACTCAGACATACATGTATAAAGCTTGAATGAACATTTAAGTCAAAAATGCAGAAAATGAAGGTCAATGTGACCTTATTCTGCCTGAATGCTGAGCCATGGCCACCAATAGATAAGTATGTATGTGCAAGGTTAAATGTACCTATCATGTACAGTGACGGACACTCTGCACTCTTAAAACTTGAATATAACTCATCCGAGCAGAAAATGTAGGCCAATGTGACTTAATTTTGGCACAGAGTTGACCCCCATCAAAAATGCATGCATACATGTATAATGTTAAATGATCTGCACCCAGATGTTGTGGATTTGAATGTAAGTAAATCAAGATGAAAATGTAGATCGAGGTGACCTAATTTGCCTGTATGCTGACCTACATTGAACCAACTGAGATGCATGCATTTGCAATGTTACATAATCCTACTATGCATGAAGTTAATTGTTAGGCCATTCAATATGAAATATAGGCCAAAGAGAACTTATTTTTTAGGCTGCCAACCATAGAGGAACCTGCATGCAAAGTCCCACAAACCTTTCTTGAAATCTTTTTAAGAGAGTTATCAAATAAAGCTTTTAAACTATACATAGGATATAAAAAAATTTCATACCTATGTATGTACATGTATGTCAGCCTGGAGCTTATATCCAACTGCTTACTATCCAATAAGAAAATGTATTTATCACTGACCAAGTAAAGAAATTTTAGTATCAGCAATAGCAGAAAAATCCAATACAGAGATGTACAATTCAGCTCATATCGAAATCGAAAATATAGATTTCAACACAATTAAGACACAAACACTCCCGCAATAAATATTTGCATGAATCATGCTTGCCAAAAAAACACAATTATCTGTAGAAATATATTTTCTTCTTCAATCATCAATTACTCAAAAAGTTCTAAAAATAGAATGTTCATTTCCTACTACCTGTCAGCCAAGATCAAGGTAATTAACTAGAATTTGAATCTTGCAGTTTCTGCACTTCCCTTTTATCTACTGATGCACTCAAAATAGACTTGAGGTGCAAACAAACATTCTATTGAAATAAAACATGTGTTTAATTGTGTAACATAGCTCTCATGTATAATGCATGTCAGCTGCACATTGCATGGAATATGCATACAGACACTAATTAAATTAATGATCTTGAAAAATAAACTCAATGATGATAAAACCAGTATACAGCTTTTTTAGAGAAAAATGATTATTACAAAATTTCTCATATCTTTTGAGTTTATGGTCTTCCAAACGTTTAGATTTTATCTGCACTGAAGAGACATAAGTTGTCGAAATGCGCATATGCAGAAAGTAAATTCACAGTGACTTCGGTATTTAGTTATTTGTCATATAAAGTTATATAAATCCTTAAAATGTTAAAAAGTGAGGCTTGCTGAGCTATATATTTCAAAAATTTTGAAATCATACAAAAAGTCCTAGTTTTAACACACAGCCCCCCCCCCCTTCCCATTATAACATGGGATAAAAAAATTACCTGTCAATGTCCAAGACTTGTTAACTAACATTCTACTAACTAGCTCACCTGAATTAAATTAAAATTCAAAATATTGTGGTTTACTTAAATCTTAAATACCACTGCCCTCTGTGACCTTTAAGTGTCTATTTACAGGAACATCTTTAAATGGTTGTTTACCTTTTAGTCAAGAAAAACTTTTTTCAAATCATTTATTTATCAATATTGAAAGGATGAGATACCTCGTTAATTTCACTAATCATTTTCAAGCAATACATATTTAATCTTTGTACACAAGTTATCCCAAATCTTTTAGTGTCACAAACATTGCGGTAAGCTACAAAGTTCTCATGACTTGAAGAGTATTCATGTATGCTTGGGGATTAAATGGACCCACACCATTACGAAGCAAAAAATATCCTTGTCGATTTCTTTCAAAATAAGTCATCATATTATTGGCAGTGATAAATGTAATTTGAAATTGACAAATTTATCTGCGAGGCATCACAATTAATACCGAAAATGGATTTATTTTTTTTTACAATTAATTTCTATTTTAAGTAGTTAATGACAAAATTATAATATAATTAATACATGTAGGAGTATGTTAACTTTTAAATCAATTAGATCTATGTTTTTCTTCACATTATACTCTAAACTTTTTTTTATAAAACTTGAGTTCAATCTAATTTTTTTCTAACATTTGTCTAAGATTCAAATTAAGCATGGTTACAAAAAATGGACATATAAATTACCCGGTAATCTGGCATCAAAATGTTCTATTTATAAAGCTACTCATACAGAACTTTGTTCCATTACTGCCCACATCCCATTATACATTGCTCTATGTCTAGCTGTCTGCAACTCTCATCACAGGCGAGACAAAAAGGCCTTTAATAATTTAAAAGTCTATCAAAAAGACATACTAGTTTATTGCATATGTACTGGTAAACATACAGATTTTGTTCATTTAAGGCCATGATAAAAATATCCAATATTCTCAATCCCACCTGCCCCCGATTTTGGTCAATTTGGATAAATTTCTTGAAAATGATAGCATTTTTCAAAAAAATTGATAAAAAATATAAAATAAAATTTGCCCCCCCCCCCAATTTCAAGAAAAGATAGTCAAAAATCTAAGAATTATTTTAATATGGCCTTAACTGTTTAATACCTAATTAAGCAATACTTGCTGATGAATTAATTAAAGATTATGAAATTTGACTACCGTAAGTTTGACATATGGTCATAATATCCTAATTTTGTCAAGAAGCTTACTACTGCAAATGCAACGAATAGCAACTAAATAATGAACTATGAACATAAATTTGAAATTATGATGACCAACAGCCCAAGCCAAAGACCTTATTTTCAGGGGCTTTTGCTGTACCTTTTTGAAAAGTTTTTCAATAGTTTCTCAATAGTAAGTACTGCTGATACAGATGCCATCAAGGAGGGTATAATCCCCCTCTCCCTTGAGTCCAGAATACAGCCAAAATTAAAGATGAAGTCCAGAGTCTATTTTTGATTTGTTTTAGAAAAATTTGAAATTACAAGTACAGAATTATGATTCGACTTTTGAGTCCATGAAGTCCATGACCATGGACTCAACTTTGAGTCCATGAAGTCCATGACCATGGACTCTCTTTTGAGTCCATGGACTCAAGTGGTCAAGTCCAAAGTATGTCAAAAATAAGGCCAAAGTCTTGAGTCAAGAAAGAGGAGGATTATACCTCATCAAAGGACTCCAGTCATCTCAATTTCAGTAAGGCCATTAATTCAAAATTATAACAATGACCATAGGAGCTGTAATGTTTCTGCAGCTAGCTGCTAAAGCAGTTGCAAAAGAGGTCCAATTTACAGGGTAAGCATGTTGTACAAGCTTTAGAGATAAAGGGTGTCCTTATCATCATTTCTTAAGATGAATTAGTGCAATAATAGCATCTATAAGTATCAAACTTTCATCATCAATTATACATAAACACCAAAGATTGTTTGTAAACAAACCAGATCAACCTCTACCAATTAAGTTGACTATTAATGAAAGATAAACATTCCATAAAATAAACATCTCACATTTGATGTACATGTAATGATATTGTATTGACTCATATCACAAAAATCTTTTTTTCTTAGCTCTTCTTTGATCTCAGAATAGAATATACACAATATAGACCCCATTAGATTTTATCTTTATATTTCTAAACTTTGGATCCCTAGTTGAAGGAAAAAAAATGACTGTGAAAAAAAGTAAACAAACTCATTTTCTTGGCATTTATAAATACATTTGTAGTTAGTGAATTCCAAATTTAGGTCAATTTTATGACCATCCTACTGTACATGCATATTTTTGTACATGCAAAAAAATAAATTTTGATCAACTTTTGATTACTTAAATTCGAATATCGTGTCTGAAATTTTCTGGTACAATATTCAATGTCATTGCATAATGAATTTTTTCCTTGATTAAAACAATATCGGAGATGTTAAAGTATACAGAAATAATGAAGTTCTTGAATGTGGAATGTATATGGCTATTCCCTATTTTTGTAAGCCTGGACCATGCATTAATTTAGCTATTTTTGTAACAGTTATCTCCCTTCTTGGACGGTGTCACAACAAAGGCAAAATGGAGGGATCAACATACACTTCCGGGTCAATTGGCCCCTTAGCTAAATAGTTCTATCAGAAAGTGAAATTGGAATCAAATACAGTGTAAGTGATAGTATACTTGGAAAGAGTACATGTGACTGCTTAAATTGAAGCTGAGAAAGTGTACTTTTCAGATATTATTGGCATTTGTGACCAGTATGTAGGGATATTGCATCAATAAATGAGTGAGACGGTGCCATGCCGGCCATGTGGACAGAAATTTGACAGAAGGTGAACATGTGCTTTTTAAAGCAGTTTATGTTCGAGCTTATTTTGTGAAAAAATTCAACGATCATCATACCCTTTTTGCATTGTTTATAAAATCTATGGAATGCATGGTTCGCAAAAATATACACCTCATTGCAAACTTTACACCTATACGTTCAGGCTGAATCTGCAAAGTTTGGCAATTTTACATAGGAATGCATGGTGACGTCGAAACTGTATAGCGAGACCATTAATTTAGCTATTTTTATAGCAGTTATCTCCCTTCTTGGACGGTGTCACAACAAAGGCAAAATGGAGGGAAATCTACATTTTCAATATTTTTCGGCATATGCGGAATGCCTGACCAAAAAGACAAAAATGAATTTTTTATGGGTTAAAAAAGAACTCAAAAATAAAACAGGAGGTTATTTTGAACCCTCAGTGATTTTTTATTAATATTTCTTTGATTTGACTGACAAGTTAGTCATATCTATTCCATACTAGTTATGTTGTAAGGAGCTAAGGGAAATAACTCCAAAATCAAAGACATCGTCCTACAAAAACCTGACCCAGAGTTGATCCCAGCTTACGAAAAGAGGGAATATATACACAATTTTTTGAAAGCATGTGTAAAAATCAGGGCGGGTGGGGATGAGAATCTAGTATATTTTCTATTATGGCCCTTCAATGAAAAAACACATCTTGAATGATAAAAAATGCACTGTTTTTTTCTTTCAACCAGAATACCGCAAATTTAGATTTTTTTATCATGAACTTAATAAGCTAGAAAACCTACAACTGCATGTGCATGACTTACTTCATAAGCATGTTAAATTTTTCATATTTTATACATCATCCAACCCATTTTGATAAATCAGAATTCCTTTTAGCATTATATCTTATCACAACTGTGAATTTGATAGAGAATAAATTTACATTCCATCTGCATACTCAAGGTTCTCAAGTGTGCAAACACTTTCACTGGAATTTCAACTATGTAAAGAATTTATAATAGGAAATAGACAAGATATTTGTGATATAAAATCAAATGAGGTGAATAATTTACAGGTAATATATTTACCTTTACAGGTGTGGTGCAGATCAATAGGTGCACAATTTGATGACAATGCAGACTAGTACATGTATATTGTACATGCATCTATCATTTTTATGACCAAGAACATGGACAAATGCACGTGGACAAATGTTTGGTGTAAAGACAAACATGACAAAATACTGTAAAGCAACCTATTTTCGTGGATACTTTATTTCGCGTTTTGTCACTTCTGGTGTAGTTCGCGGAGATTATTTTGTGCGATTTTCAATTTCTGTTAATGCATTTTTAAAAGGATAATAACTATTCGCGATGATTTATTTTCGCGATATTTTCACTCACGCGAAAGTTGCAAAAATAAATTCCTCGCGAAAATAAGTTGGTTTACAGTATCACATCAAAAAGGTAGATTAGCACCTTTTCAAGTGAGAAGAGCATGTCTAACACCCCCACCCCCTTAAACTTTGGCAGAAAAAAGATTTTTTGAATAAAACCTCCAATTTTACGAAAAGGAGCGCATAAGCTTATAGCATCTTTTAAATTAATTCAAAAAATTTTGGAACCTAAGATCTGTCTCAAAGCTTAAGTGACATGCAATTTTCCCTCCAGTCCAGGAGGAGATTCATATGGTTCACTAGTCAGGCTTGGAGGGGGTCCATCTCTGGGGTCTATTTTCTCATTTCCCACATTTTTTTCTATTTGTCCCCCCCCCCTTTTACCCGTTATTATTCACCTCTTTTTTACATCATTATTCCCATTTCTACCATTTTTCAAAACCAAAGTCACAACCCCAACCCACATGCAACTATACACCTCAGACATTGAAACCACTAAGAAAGAGTGGGCTGATGGTTTGTTTCGTTTCGCCGTGATCGTGGAATTCAATTCCCTGTGATTCGTTTTCCATTTCATTAATTTGTCGTGAATCGTTATCAGAACATTGTTTGATCCGTGATTGACAAAATGAATTTCCCGTGACCTGTAATTGGTTCTAATAATTTTTTCATGATTCGTGATAAGGCCCCCCATCAGTCCCTTCAAGAAACACCAATTCTGTTTGATTTTGAAATGAAACTGTCTAAGGGACCGACCAATTAACTTGAAGGCTTGAAAGGGGGACTATGTTTTTTTTTGCTAAAAAAATATTTTGGCTGCCAAAATGATGAAAAAAATAATCTGATAGAGGCTTTCTGCCCCAAAAAATAATGCTAATTTTTGAAGAAAATATTCTGTTGATAAATAAAATTTTTTGCACGAAGCACAAAAAATTTTCTGTCCAGAAAAAAGCATAACCCCCCCCCTTTCAAGTTAAATGGTTGGTCCCAAATTGAAAATATGAATCATTTCTTGACTAAAACATACATTTACTATTAATATAAAACTGCACACATTAGTCATATTTAACAGAGCCTTATGTTACACCATTATTAGATTGATGTCAGATAACTGGCAGGAAATTCAATCATCATTATCAGATAAGACATAGATTTCTATTTTACTTAGAATTAAATTGGAATTAATGCCCACAGCTACCTACATCATATAAAATAAATTGGGATGAGCGAATTGTGCAATCAGGGTGCCATATGCTATGAATGCTGATACCACTCCTAGGTCAATTTTTTTCGTACCACCCCCCCCCCCCCCCCCCNCTAAGTGTATTTGATCAAACCTACTGATGCAAGAACTGAGTTTTTAATAAATACTAGTAGTTAGATTCTTAGAGTCAGAATTGCAAGAAATACATAAATGCATGTATACAATAGCCGTGCACATACTTATTTTCCCCTTTTATATTACTTCTTGTAAAATTATATGTTGTTATGTATTGGATAATGCTACTTCACTAAGTATGCTTTATCTAATAAACTGTATTGTAGTTTTATATGTAAAATGCACTTAATTGGTTGTACTGTATTCCCCTGCCCAATGGCTGCCCCAATGGATTTGATCAAGAGTTATGAAGTGATTCAAAGCAGACAATCAATGAAATCTAAAGGCCTGTTTCTCTGGCTATAGAGACAGACCTTTGGTAAAAATCTACAATATTCCAGGACCGACATCACAGTGCTATTTAATGACGTCATAGTTCATTTCTCCAAAAGAACGTCACCAAAAGAGCACAAAACATCACGAAAACTACACAAATGATGCTGTATTACTGCTGTCTCAATAGGTCGTTTGAAATACAAAATGATGAATTTTTCCATATAAGAATTGAAATAATTTATGGGAGCCGTGGTACATCAATAATTTACCACGGACGAACATTGTATCCGAGAGTTTTACCCCTCGCTACCACTCAGGGTAAAATTACAGCGGATACAATGTTTCGCCCGTGGTAAAATATGCCATATATAACGGCTCCCAAAAATTATTTCTTCATTACATGTTCATAAGAAAGCAAAAAAAAAAAACAAAACAAAACAAAACAAAAAAAACCTTCCCCAAGAAAAATATAAAAATAAAATGTAAAATGCTTTGTAATTTAACCTTGATCCTGAAATGATAATATGTTACCCATCTGAATCCAATACAATTCAAGCTATTAACATTAAAAACAACCTTACCTATTTCCATCATCTTTTAAAGTTCCAAAAATAAATATCTCATAAAAAATTGTAAGTTTACTGTCTGTTTCAAATATGAAAATTCCACAAAATTATATAACCTCTGCTTATAAACAATCGTCTGTTTCATATGAAATATACACTTAACAGCTGACAGCTATCATTATTTTTCCACATGTCAGAGAGGCTTAATTTATCTGCCTCACCAAAGTAAATAAATCTATGTCAAGCCTATCATTCAGGTAAAAGGTAAACTAAGTCTTCAGTAGGGTCATCACAAAACAATAAGAAAGTCAGTGTGTACAAATTAATTTACTATCAACTTAGATTTTGCTAATGATTTTAATTTTTGCTATTTTAAGATAAAACAGAGCCCCCTGTACCAGTACAAGCTCTAAATTTCCCTAGAGTATTAAAAGTTTGCAACAGAACAGTTCTTTAATTAGTTTTATGGCATTTTATAACAATTTTACGGTTTTCTTTAAAACATTTTGTACCATGAAATAATAGCTATATGTTTACAAGATTCTACTGTAAATCATGAAATCAATGCAAGTTCAACTATAAAACCATCCCTCTTAGAGCAGATGAAATGTACAAGTACATGTTCAACAGAATAGTCCAATCAAACTAGAGAATGTATCTACATGTATAAGATACGGATGCCCCACCAATTTATTTATTGCACAGATTACCAAAGTCAATCATTCATTAAATTAGTTCCGTGTTACAGAACTGTATTTAAATGCAAATTTAACCAAAGTTATTCAACCATAGAGAGTAGGTCATGGACATCCAATTGTTGGTGAAATGCGTTTTATTTAGAGAGTAGGTCATGGACATCCAATTGTTGGTGAAATGCGTTTTATTTGTGAACAATAAATCTAGAATGAGATAATTATGTGATGAAACTGTAGTGTGGACAGTGTAAGTTAACTGTATTCCAATCATTCCAGCAGTAGGGGGTTTTCAACATTCATTATACCACATGAATTCAGATAAAAGTAGCAGGGGTGTTCCCTGTAAACCACTGTTAAGTCATGATCAGCAGCAAGGATGATCTACCCCCATTTCAGATAGCATTAAGATTGCTGTTTGCCTGCAGTAGAACTGTAGAACCACTTTTATGTAAAATTGCAGCAGCAGATCTGGACTACTGTAAACAAGGTTATTATTGTGAGGACTTAATTTTTCCTTTAATCCATGTTATTCTGATGTGGTGAAAATTCCATACCACAAAATATAATTAATATGAGACTTTATGCAGTAAATGATAAGGAATCACGAATATTTATTTCAGTCCAACACTTATATAAAAATCTAAATGGCACCAGGGTGCACAAGCCGAGTTGCAACCTCAAATATTATGTGACCAAGTTAATGTGAAGACTTGAATATTTCTAAAATTGTCTATTTATTTTTCTTTCCCACCTAATATACAAAATTCTGAGAATTCAAGAAGGTCTACTAGTATTTTCTAGTTTCATGTCTTGACATTTCAATATATAAATCTGTTTTCGGTCACTGTGACCTTCGCTGACCTTGACCTTTGACCTACTTTCACCAAAATCAATAGGGTATCCAACAATATATCCAAGTTTCATTTCAATTGGATGTAGACTTTTTGAGTTATCATCCAGAAACCAAATTTTTCTGAAATTTTCAGCCTATTTTTGGTAACTGTGACCTTGACCTTTGACCTACTTTCTCAAAAATCATTAGGGTTCCTCCCTTTCCGGTATCCAACAATATATATCTAAGTTTTATTTCAATTGGATGTAAACTTTTTGAGTTATCATCAGGAAACCAAATTTTTCTGAAATTTTCAGTCAGTGTGACCTTCACCTTGATCTACTTTCTCCAAAATCAATAGGGTTCCTCCCCTCCTGGTATCCAACAACATACCCAAGTTTCATTTCAATTAGATGTAAACTTTTTTGAGTTATCATATGGAAACCAAATTTTAATCAAATTTTCAGTCTATTTTCAGTCACTGTGACCTTGACCTTTGACCTACTTTCTCCGAAATCAATAGGCTTCCTTCCTTACTGGTATCCAACAACATATCAAAAGTTCATTCAAATTGGATGTAAACTTTGTGAGTTATCATCCGGAAACAAAATTTTTCTCAAATTTTCAGTCTATTTTCGGTTACCGTGACTTTGACCTTTGACCTACTTTCTCCAAAATCTATAAGGTTCTTCCCCTCCTTGTACCAAACAATACGATGTATATCCAAGTTTCATTTCAATTGGATGTAAACTTTTTGAGTTATGATCCGGAAACCAAATTTTTCTCAAATTTTCAGTCTATTTTCAGTCAGTGTGACCTTGACCTTTGTCTTACTCTCTCCAAAATCAATAGGCCAGGTTCCTCCCCTACTGGTATCCAACAACATATCTAAGTTTTATTTCAATTGGATGTAAACTTTTTGAGTTGTCATCCGGAAACCAAATTTTTCTGAAATTTTCAGTCAGTGTGACCTTCACCTTGATCTACTTTCTCCAAAATCAATAGGGTTCCTCCCCTCCTGGTATCCAACAACATACACAAGTTTCATTTCAATTAGATGTAAACTTTTTTGAGTTATCATATGGAAACCAAATTTTAATCAAATTTTCAGTCTATTTTCAGTCACTGTGACCTTGACCTTTGACCTACTTTCTCCGAAATCAATAGGCTTCCTTCCTTACTGGTATCCAACAACATATCAAAGTTTCATTCAAATTGGATGTAAACTTTGTGAGTTATCAT
>MJUU01048821.1:0-16533 GCA_002080025.1 Modiolus philippinarum
GTAGAAAAGTAATAAAGTGGACTGATGACTTTATGAACGAACTGCATATATATTGTGCAAATCTTCAAAATCGATTTATTACTTTACACTTTAACTACAAAATCGAACCGAAAGCCACCATTTTCTTTCCGATCCCGAGGCTTCAATAACAATGAACCACCTTTTCTCTAATTCTTGTTCGAAACAAATACTTCCCAAATGATGTTAGATGAAATTAATAAACAACATGTTTGGAAATTGATCTCACTTGCTGATTGGTCAATCACGTAAATGTCTCGTGTCACTTGTTTCTAGAAATAGTGCAACTGGGTGTTGATGAAATTAACACCTGCATCATTGTCTAACGAAATGCTTTTTGCATTTTATGACCAAGATAGCTCAATTTATATTGATAATATAACATTTTTATATAAAAAAATATTACACTCAACACCCTTTCAATGAATATTGAACCGCGAACTTTAAAATGTGAAAATTTAACTCTCTCGATGTGAGAAATATACGTAATAAACTGGAAACAATGTTAGAGACTATATATCAGAATGGGTCGCACTACTTGTTTTTGTCCCACAAATTTGTTGAGTTTATCTTTTTAGCTAATTTTCACCCAAATTTAAAAACAAATGCACTCTAGGAGAAATCTTAAGCTAACGATTATTTTATTTTTAATTTGTGAATCGATTGTTTTTGATAAGAATTGCGGATTGAAATTAAAAAATTATTTACACAACTGCAAGTTTCAAGAATCAATATTGTGTACGGAAAAATGAAGCGAATTCGTGCACATCATTCAACCAGGACGTCATAAAGAAACAGTTATCATTAATACTGCACTGGCCCTAAATTCAAAACTATCCCGTATCTCCTGTAAAAATAATTCTCAGTAGGAGGATTCACTTGTATTTACATAAGTGTCAATAAAACATATAAATTGAAATTCTTTTCACTATCAATATTGCTGAAATGAATTAAAAACCTGTCCGTAAAAAGATTTTCCGTGCGAGAGATGTATGCTCTCTGTATATTTCAGTTATATTGTACTTGTTCGTGAGAGAATCTCTTATATGGATATACTATCATACTTTCAAAATATTGGCATTTATTTTTGTAACTTCAAAACGTAATCCTTATCATGCGTTTAAAGTGCCCACACCTCAAAATTTTATAATGCCAAGTTTTCTTGCAACCGACTTGATGAGTGCCCTGTGTTTATATATATGTTGTAATCGTCTACTAGCTTAAGACACTCGTGCTTTTTTTTCTCGCAACGGATAAAAGTGATTGGAAGAGCACGCTGTCAGTGTAATTTATGTCTGTTGACGATCCCGCATCCATAACAAGAAAAGACATGGATGTAGGATTGATCAATTCCGCTCAAACCGGTGATAGGGGCCGTCTTGAACTTACTATGAAGTATGAGAAAAGCTCATTGTTGAAGGCCTCATTGTGACTTCAAGATGAAGAACAACAATAGAACAATAGTTGCTTGTTTTAACCATGCATGTATATGTTATCGGGCTCTTGACAGCAATATATCGTAAAATATCAACCCGTGAGCCAGAATATGAAGCAAAGGGGCGAGTGAGCGTAGCATACGAGCCCCAAGCTTCATATTCTGGCGAGCGGGGTGATATTTTACAATACATCAGCTGTCAAAAGCCCGATAACTTGTTTATCATCCTTTATTTTGCATTTTAGATTAATAATTATTGAACTGAATTTTCAAATTCTCCCAAAGTTGCGCGGGAAATTCGACATACATGCCATTCTCGCCTTTTCAGCAATTTTTAGCTTAAAACATGTTTTGTAGTGTTTTTTATCATTTTATTGGCAAAGGTTTTGTACCTGGGTGAATAATTTGACCGAAATTCTCTAAGTAATGTCGATTTTGAATTTTGCCGCAACCTTTGGTTGTTACGACATTTTATCGTTGCTTGGAGCTTTTATGACGTCATAATGTGAAAACGTCAAAGCTATGCAGGATATATCAACGACCTAGTTTCTACAATTTTTCTGACATCTAGTTTATCTATTTGTGTAATCATAATTCTGTTCTGAATACCTAATCGGAAAGAGCAAATGCAATAGATGTTTAATGTTACAAATTTGATTTCGTTTGAAACCTTGAAAAAAAGTTATTGCCTTTGAAACTTTGGGAGAATCCCTTGATATATCCAGGTCAACCTCTGATATATCCGGGTCAACCAGATAAGGCTTTTGCTGAAAGGCTCTGCAGGCTGATATAACCATGGGGAATTATGATAATTGTAGAGACGTGTCTCATACACATTTACTCCATATCCTTCCGTTGTTTACTCAATAGATTAATTAATCACAATGAAATAACAAAAACAACTGTGAAGGTTAATATCAATGTATTATTTGCTTTTAATATTTCTAAAATATATCAAGTCATACATATAATTAGTTGTCAATCTTAACCACTTCAGGGTATACAATCTAGTTTGTACAG
This sequence comes from Modiolus philippinarum, assembly GCA_002080025.1. Taxonomy (NCBI): domain Eukaryota; kingdom Metazoa; phylum Mollusca; class Bivalvia; order Mytilida; family Modiolidae; genus Modiolus; species Modiolus philippinarum. The sequence continues at coordinate 2,474 of MJUU01048821.1, forward strand.
TTCTTCAATTTCTCTTTTTAATAAAATTTTACAGTTTAATGGCATAGACATAGAGTATTATCTGGCATCGAATATTGCATTCCTGCTTCCGTTAAAATACTGAAGTTGTATTAAAACAGTGACTTGGGACGTTTTGCCAGGTATTCCTTAATTTCCTTTAATGACGCAACTTCCTCCCTCAAGGTCTTGATGCCTTTGAAATTATCTAGCATTGTGGGATTCTGCTGCAGACTATTCTCTAATGCTTCATAAATAATAAAATCTGCTACTGTAGGCTGTAAAAAAGCAATACGTGATGGAATTAGGATAAAATAATCAAACAATCTGTCAATACGAGACTTTTGTGGTAATACGGGACTTTCGATGTCTACGTTTGTCTTTTGTTTTTGTTGTACAGTTCATTGGTATATTGTGGCATGTGATTTGTAATTTTCGGACATTGTAAGCCTTTCTTGTAATCCTCTTTGTATTAACTTATTAAGTAAAGTAATTTCGTTAGGGTACTAAGTTGAGGAACTATATTAAAATATTTAGTACTAAGTTGAGGACTGGCAAAAGTGACTGTACATTTATTTAAGATTGTTTTGATTCATATAAATAGTATACCTACACTCTTTCCTACGATAAATTTACATCCATTAGCCTTGATCGTATTTTCCAAAAATGTTAAAGTCTTTGGAACCTGTTCCTCTTCAAGTTTCTTCATGAGTTCTGCCTACAAAGATAATTACATTACAAGGAATGCAGACAGGTGAACAGAGTATGCAAACAAAATTAGATATAGATTTTTGAATTTTTGAGAGAGAGAAAGAGAGATGTTGATTCTTTCTTCAAAAATGCATAAAAAATAAAATTATTTTAATTGGAATTTAGACAAGTCGTTATTCTCCAAGGCAGATGAAACAGACAGAGCTGAATATTATGATATGTATTTCATGCATTTTGGGTGAAACCTAATAAGTTGAATTTCCATATTTCACTGACTAAAATTAGCAACTTTTGGGCAAAATGTGATGCATTCACCTGTAACGTAGCAACAAAGAGAATTATTATGTTGTTCAAATGTCAAATGACAGACCTTGGACAAATAATAGTCTCGTTACACATGTACTAATATATGAAATCAATTTCAAAAATTGAATTAGGTTGCAACTGTAGACCAAAATGAACGCAGAATTCGGGTTCGACCCTAGTACTTAGCGTATTTTGTCCTTATAAAGATTTCTAAATAATCCAATATGATTAGTACTTTCATATTTAAGTATAAATTTCCAAAAACAAGCTACATACCTCGGGGTATTAGCGTTAAAATGGCACGAAATTGAATTCTAATTAGAATACCATTAGGATTTTGGATCGAAAACATCTGGACAGTAGAATTCAATGTACTCGCTTCAACTCGACTGCCTTTGTATGCAAAGATAAGTTATACCCTTGACTATTATCAAAATCAAATGCCCAAACTATGTTTTACTACATTCAAGAAATTTTCTAGAAACTCGAAATATTGAAAAAAAAAGTTATGTTTTAGGAAGCAATAGGTATTTGCAATATACTGAATGCAATTTTGAAATGTTTTCATAGAGATCTTACAGTTCTGAAGGAAAATTTTATACCAGTGGTTAAATTTAAAATAGAAAATAAAATTTGAAATAAAATTAAATAAGTTATCTTTTGAAAATTATGAAGAAAGCTTGTAATCGAAAAACCATCACTGACAACAATCTTTTCTCAACCTTTCACAAAATGCACATGTAATTCTTCAATATTTTGCATGACAATTGAAAGTTTACGTCCTTTTTGAATATTTGTCATATACTAGTACATTGTATGAGATAAATTTTATCACTGCTAAAAAACTGAGGAAATTTTTTATAAAAAGTGATATCTGACAACTTGTTTATAGATAAACAATAAAATGATATGGAGTAAATTCACATGATACAATCTCTCTACAAAAACATAGTATAACCAAGCAAAGGAAGAACGTTTTTATTGTTGTCTTGGGGTCACTATGAGGCCTTCAACAATGAACTATGAGGCTTCAACAATGAACTATGAGGCTTCAACAATGATCACACATTTCATTTTTTTTTATAATGCCACGTTTTCTTACAAACGACATTTTGAATGTTCTGTGTTTGTCTATATGTTGTACAAATGTAATTGGCACTGGTTCTTTTGTCAGGCAACAGATGACAGTGATTTTAAAAAGCGCTTTGCCAGTTTAATTTATTTTGTTTATGTTTGTTGACAATCCCGCATCCTTGACCGGAAAAGACATCAACGTAGCTTTCTTCGGCATATAGCAATAAATTCGGCTCAAACTTGTGCAAGTGGCTGTCTACAACGCACAATCAGGTATAAAGAAAGATCAATGTTGAAGGCATTTCCCATTGCCTGTTTCTAGCATGTATTAAACTTTGTCTCAGGTGCATTTACTCCATATGTTTTAATTGTTAATTTATATTGATATCAACTACTGTTTAAAATAGGGTCAGAATATGTCCACCGGCAAGACTGCTTCACAAAAAGTAAATGATACAATAATATTAAAGTTAAACAATTATTTTCCTTCAAATACTACAATTAAAAAAGATTTTGATGAAATGATTAATGAAAAAATAATTAATTAAGAACCAATAAAATAATGTAAGATTTAGATGTATCCTGTGCAAAATTCTAGAATGCAAGCATATAATAATTAAACTGCATAATAAAGAATCGCTCATAATACTTATACTAAATTATAAAGAGAAAGGTCAAGAAAAGTGCCTATAGCAGAAACGTTTGTCTACGGACAATTCACATTCGCATTTAATTCATCGCATTTTTTTTGTCAACAATGGAAGTTTAGAATTACTATTTCATGTAATCTGCACACTAGAGCAATAGTTGAAATTTAGAAGAATACAAGAAAACTGATGTCTACAGACAAGACAATTTTTGTAATTTCGAGTCAACGAACTTTGTGACGACAAATGAATATTTCTCAAGGTAACTAGGAAATTCTGTCTCCACTTAATAGAAATTACGTTATAAATACATGATGTCACAATTATTAAAATATCTTAACTTGTATTACAGCTATCTTTAAAAAAGAATCCCAAGTTTAAGTCGTAAACAAAATAAGAAAGTAAGAGACATTATATAAAAATTACGTTCTGTATGATGCATTTTTTATGGATTTTTCTGCCAAGAATCTGCACATTTCTTGATAAAAGATACGACTGGAAAATAGATAAGAAAGAAGTTTTTAAATTACTATATATACTTCAAACTTGTAAAAAGTAAAATTGACTTGATTTTTGCTTACTCAAATGGTCCAAACGAAAAGGGTCAACCATTTTCAAATGTACAAAAAGCATAAAAAACAAATTAATTTTAACAAACTGAAAAAAAAGCATTAAACTAAGTACAAAATTCATGATTTATTAATGTCCCTGTGTTATAAAACATATATATATATGTGTTGGCGATAAATGTATCTGTAGGATCTTGTTACTTTAGAGCTCTCCATTGTTAATTTTATAAACTTGTAAACAACAACGATAATAGAACACTGAAACGTAAGCTATATAGACATGACAACAATGGTATTAAACTGAAACGAAAGCTTATAATAACAACAGCTAAGATTTAACGTAGAAAAGTAATAAAGTGGACTGATGACTTTATGAACGAACTGCATACATATTGTGCAGATCTTCAAAATCGATTTATTACTTTACATTTTAACTACAAAATCGAACTGAAAGCCACCATTTTCTTTCCGATCCCGAGGCTTCAATAACAATGAACCACCTTTTCTCTAATTCTTGTTCGAAATAAATACTTCCCAAATGATGTTAGATGAAATTAATAAACAACATGTTTGGAAACTGATCTTACTTGCTGATTGGTCAATCACGTAAATGTTTCGTGTCACTTGTTTCTAGAAATAGTGCAACTGGGTGTTGATGAAATTAAGACCTGCATCATTGTCTAACGAAATGCTTTTTGCATTTTTATGACCAAGATAGCTCAATTTATATTGATAATATAACATATTTATATAAAAAAAAATATTACACTCAACACCCTTTCAATGAATATTGAACCTCGAACTTTAAAATGTGAAAATTTAACTCTCTCGATGTGAGAAATATACGTAATAAACTGGAAACAATGTTAGAGACTATATATCAGTATCGTATAGTCTCACAAATTAATATCGTCTACTTTTTTCCCTTTTCTTTACCTGACTATAACATCACTGATTTGGTAATAATTTGTGAAAATAAATGTATTATCACATTTCTCAGTTCTTTGTATATATGATCTTTCCTGTACTTTGCAATTGCAATATTTTTATCCAAATTGCCATTGTGCATTTTTAAAAATACTTACATCAACCTTGAAAAAGACCTCAAAGGACTTATTTAACCATATATTTTTTACTTGTCTTTGTATTATGATTAAGCTTACTTTTTGGTGGTTTATTTTTTTTACCTGCCACTATAATTTTCCAGTAGAAACTTCATCAGAGATTTTGTAAGTTACTGAGCTCCTTGTCTTGAAATATAATATAAATTTTTATACAAAGTAATATTGTAGATAAACCTTTTTAGTTTCATCATTTTCGAAAAATGCTGATATCATTGCCGTTCTTAGGTCTGTTACAGTATCTAAAACCATATTAACTTTAGCTTCTTCCAGGGGAGTACTTCCCATCAATTCTGAAATCAGAATCATGTCATTTCAAATTTTGGTATAATATATAAATAACTGCCTCATAATTTTTTATTTTATTTTATTTTTAATTAATTAATTAATTTATTTATTCTTTTTTGGGGAATTATAGTGATTATTCCATTTATAACTTTAAAAGTATCGATATTAAAGGTATGCACCGGAAATAAGTAATTAAATCTGATGTGTATTTCCCAAAATCATACATATTGCAGTTGGAGTTTACATATGTGTTATGGTCTCATGTTCATTTACTCAATATCCTTTCGTTAAATATTTAATTCAGGAGTTTGTCTTTTATTGCAGCGTGGAGTTGGTAAAACAATTCCCCGTGGTAGAGATGTATGCTCTTTATTTTTCTTAGATATGGTGTACTTGTACATGAGATAATATCTCATATGTACACATTGTTCAATTACTATTATCTAAATTTATGTAAATTCTAAAAACTAAGGATTAACTCCGTACATTGTAGTTTTGTCCTTACCTATATTTTATATTACTGGTTATTCGGATTTTGTTTGGTTTTATGCATTTTAACCATTTTTTGAAATTATGGATTTCCTTTGTTTGGGTTCTAGTGCTGCTGATGAGGAATTAATTTCCGAAATGGCCATACAGCTCATTAAAATTATTGCAGTTGGAGTTTACATATGTGTTATGGTCTCATGTTCATTTACTCCGTATCCTTTCATAAAAAATTTAATCCAGGAGTTTGTCTTTTATTGCAGTGTGGAGTTGGTAAAACAATTCCCCGTGGTAGAGATGTATGCTCTTTATTTTTCTTAGATATGGTGTACTTGTACATGAGATAATATCTCATATGTACACATTGTTCAATTACTATTATCTAAATTTATGTAAATTCTAAAAACTAAGGATTAACTCCGTACATTGTAGTTTTGTCCTTACCTATATTTCATATTACTGGTTATTCGGATTTTGTTTGGTTTTATGCATTTTAACCATTTTTTGAAATTATGGATTTCCTTTGTTTGGGTTCTAGTGCTGCTGATGAGGAATTAATTTCCGAAATGGCCATACAGCTCATTAAAATTATTGCAGTTGGAGTTTACACATGTGTTATGGTCTCATGTTCATTTACTCCATATCCTTTCGTAAAATATTGGTGCGCAAAACATGGCGTTGTAGAGTATACAGAAAATGGCAGTCAATATCCAATGTGATGAACACAAATTATAAGCTTTTGTGAAGGAATTGTGATTGACTTACTGTATATTCTGGCTAGATATCTTGCGATGGCCAAACTCTGGCATAAAACCTCACCGTCAACTTCTAAGATTGGCATCGTCCCTTGTGGCGTTTCTGAAAATTATGAGCTTCTGTAAAAAGTATCTTAATAAAGGCTAAATAAATCTCTTGAAATTTTTATTATTGAAATATAAAAAAAATAACATTTGCTTTTGATAGATTGTATATGTTCAACATTCCCCGAAGAAAAAAATGCGAATGATACTGGGTAATTGATGCAAAAAACCCTATGTCATCTTTGCATTAAACATCAATGTGATGGGTGCCATGCGTGGAGCAGATCATGCTTACCCTTTCGGAGCACCAGATAATACCTCAGTTTTTGTAGGAGTGCTAATGCTTTAGTTGTGTGGCGTTCTTATTCATTTTTGTTTATTTAATTTGTGTTTGTCATGCATGCTGTCTTAATTCGTGTTCGATATGATGCAATGATTTTGAATTTTGATTTTGGAATCCCCCCTTTCATAATTTTTGTTTCCGTATTCGTTTGCCGATGCATTAAGAAATGTCTTTCTGTTATTTCAGATAGACATACAGGGGCTGTCTTGAATTTACTATGCGTAATGGGCATAGCTCATTGTTGAAGGCCCTCATGGTGACTTCAAGATGTTGAACAACAATCAAGGCGTAGGAAAATGTGTTTACCGACGTCTGATTGTATTCTATGCAGTTTATTATTTATTTGCAGATCCCATTTGGCCTACCAATAATGTATTACTGATCAAAGGCTTCATGTCAGTGTATGGGAATGGACAATCGGCCATATCGTCAATTATATAAATGTTATCTTTTTATTTCCGTGCATTGTAGCTGTCTCACGTCCTTGTTTTGTCTTTGTTTTTATCTGTTACCGTTTCTGCCATGTCTTTGGACTTCGAGTTTTGTAGTCATCGCATCCCTTGTTCCTTCGGTATTCTACTGCCGTTGTTTTATGGAAACACAGTTGTCGACCAGGAATCCAAAGACGCACTAATTGTACATGTAGTAATAGGCATGTTACACATTGTATTTTATGTGTCTGAGTGTAAATAAAGAATCTGAATCATAAATGCCTTCTTTGCCTATTACTACATGTACAAGTGATTTATAAATTCCAACTATTTTCAAAGTAAATGGGTGTTTTATTTCACAACTTTAAATTGCCAATAGGCATGATTGAATCAGAACGAACCATGAACATACCTTTTTTAGATGGAGCTACATATTTTAGTGCCAAGTTAATAGCATAAGCTTCATTAGTTAATATGGAACTAGAGGATAGTAGCCGGGCACTTATTCGATTCGCATCTATACGAGTTAAAGGAAATTGACAATAAAAAGGAAACCCTCATGTCGCACATAGGCCTCCATTGAATTTGTCGTTTTGATATTAGTAGAAAATAGAAGGGAAACGGAGAATGTGTCAAAGAGAGAATCTTTATTTCAATTAAAACTAATTTCAAAGTTGGGCAAACTAGATACTGATTACCTCATTATAAAGTAAAAAAATGATCATAATAACAAACTAGCACAAGACCAATTACATGTCTGGATCTGCGTCACCGTCACTCATGTTCAACGAAGAAAGTGTCTTTTTTCCAAACTAACAGCATGTTATGTATAAGTATGCCAATTCCAACACGTAGTTACCTTATTACCGAAACATTCTACAAATGCAAGTTATAATTGAGATACTATTAAGTTCAACTCTATTAACCGTAATAGACAGAAATAAAAAGAAAAAAAAACATTCTAAATGTACAAATTAAGTAAAACAAAGCATTAAATAAAAATAGTCCATATGACCTCAGCAAAGGTGAAAACTATACCTGTATATGGTGACTTCAAGATGAAGAACAACAATAAAAGCATTGTTCCATTGCTGTGTTTTGCCATGTATTTGTAGAGATTTTGTCTCATTTGCATTTACTCCATATCCCTTCATTGTTATCTTAGTTTCAAATAAATTTATACCTTGTATCTTTTGAGAAAATATGTGAAAGTAATGCAAAAATTCAAGAATAGCTGCCCATGACCAGTGCGTTCAAAACTGCAACATTTAGACACAAACTGAATACCCTGATGATATTATATGATGAAATAACGGATCAAGATCAATAATGGATAAATTGGACATTTTTTAATCAAAACTGGCATCAAGGGGAGGTTCACATCACCAATGTATTCAAACTATAGTACAAACTTCCAGATGTATTTAGTCAGAGATGTGAATGTTTCAGATTGCACAAACCAGGTACTGTCATGTTAACTTATTTTTTAGTTCAACAATGGATATATTCAACATTTTTTTATTTAAATCTGCCCAAACGTGCAGGTACACATCTTCAATGTGCGCAACACAACTACGAAACGTTTCAAAAGCATCAGGTATAAGGTGTTAGATTTTCAGATTACAAAAACTCAGTACCGTAATGTTAAAATTTGATGAAAAAATATCGAAGTTCAACAATGGATAAATTCATTTTTTTCATTCAAAACTCATCAAAAGGGTAAGTGCACATCTTCAATGTGTCCAGAACAACTGTGCAAAGTTTTAAAAGCATCAGGTATAAGGTTTCTGATTACACGAACACAGTATCGTAATGTTAAAATTTGATGAAAAAATGAACAAGTTCAACAAAAGATAAATTCAATATTTTTTTATTCAAAACTCACTAAAAGGGAAGGTGCACATTTTCAATGTGTCCAAAACAACTGTGCAAAGTTCCAAGAGCATTATGTATAAAGTGTCAGAGTTTCAGATTACACAAACTCAGTACCTTGATGTTAAAATTTGATGAAAACATGGCTAAGTTCGACCATGGATAAATACAAATTTTTTACTAAAAATTCACACAAAGGGAAGGTGCACATCTTTAATGTGTCCAAAACAACTATGCAAAGTTTCAGAAGTATAGGATAAAAGGTGTCTCAGTTTCAGATTACACAAACTTGGTACCCCCAAAATATGACGGACTGACAGAGTCGAGCGGCTCCTAGAACTGCGGCCACCAATAGTGTCGCAAGTAAAAATAGTGAGCAAATATATGCCCTCGCCCCCCCCCCCCCCCCANNNCCAAAAATAAAGTAAGGAAAATCAAATCAAATCAAATTTTTACCTAGCTAGTGCACAAATGCAATGTTCACTGAACATTCTGTGAAAGTTTCAGTGAATTTCACTGAATTGCCGAGGAGGAGTTGTTGCAACAAAGTGTGTACCCTAAAGGAAACAGTCTCACCCGTTAGTTATGAAAACAAATCAAATCAAATTTTTTAATAGTTAGTGAATATGGAAATACATGTATGTACTGACCATTCTGTGAAAGATTCAATGATTTGCGATTTGTGGTCAAGGAGTTGTCGCTACAAAGTGTTTACCCCTCTGGCGGACGGATGCACGGACGGACACCATGATTACTATTACTACCCGGCTTAAGTGGGGGGTATAAAAAGCGAAGGACTAGTGAGTATTTAAATTCAATATTTAAATATTTGACATTGAAGTTTAATTGATATTGCGTTTTAAATAAAATTTCCTAATCTTTACCTTTAGACATAATATACATATGCTTCAATGATTTCGTTCGTAGTTTTTTAGTTAATTTAACTTTTTGCTGAACTGAATGTCTCCTGTTATTTACAAAAAAGAAAACTACAATTATACGTTCCCGCTGATATTTATAAGAAAAAGATATGTTATGTTTAAATGGACTTAAAATAGAAATCTGCAACAATACTTTCATACCAGCTATCAAAAGAGATTATCAATAAAGTCTCAAAATAAATAAAGATAAATAAATGTAATACAATTCAAAGTAGGATGTGACATTTTAAAATATCAGATCAAATTCTCGAATCAGTGTTTCTAATGTCGAGAAGTCATCCGCCCCGCGTGCTTGAAACAGGACCTTCTTGAAATATTGTAAAACGAATAAAATATCTATCTTGTTTAATCTAATTACTCTGTGTATCTGTTCAAGTATAATCATTAGATTTGTAAACTTTACTAATTATTCAACAATAAAAGTTAGTGAAAATATAACAAACATTACAAAAACAACATACATGCCAAAATTAAGGGACATGGACACGCACATATATATTACTGGATCATAGAACAAATAAAGGTATATGGAGTAAATGTACATGGGACAAAATTCCCCAAAAGCGTATATTTAAGAGTTCATTGTCCTTAGCAGCAATGACTTACAATCTTAAACTTTTACTTGGGATAGCGCTGATACATGTATGTTTACGATAGTTTTGTCTTCTTTTGATAACGATGTTAATTATTCTATTTTATTTTAAGATGTAAATTAAAAATTTATTCTGATTTTCGTCGACTAGGCAGAACGTATAATTGGGCTAAATTATTCTTGATACAGAAAAAAAATGATATTTAAGTTTTATTTCGTGTCAGTATAGACTTACTTGGCTTAAGTGCTGGCCAGTCCTCCTGCTTAATTCGATTGTCTTCATATTTAGCTCTAGCAGATGCTAACAAAAGTCTGCTTAACTCGCCTCTTCCTCGTGCATCGAAATATGTAAGTTTCATCGACATTTTGTATGGTACTTTCCAATGTTACACAATCTCAAAATCTATATGAAAATATTAGTATTGTTACTAATAGTAACACGTTTTATAAAACGTCCTAAATTTTCACATCTATTTTAGCTCAAAAGTCAAAATGTTCATCTACAACATAAACTATAGACCTTTAAATAAGTAAATACTTGCCTAGTGAAAATTTCCGAATACACCTATATTACCTATAGAAATCAATGATCTGATCTGTTCGATTTAATATTTTTCAATAATTGCTGACACAAGTTTCCACAGGTTAAAGTGAAAGACTGATCGATAAATCCTCGTTTCATAATATGCTTCCATGATCTGACATTCAGATGTACAAAACTTAATATTTTCAGTAATTAATATCTAAAGATTGTGTTGAGATGATAATAAGTATATTTTCTTCATTCTCTTTGATCTTTATTAATGTTTAAATTTTATATACATTATTTTTCTTTGGTTTTAATTAAGCTCTCATTTTCCTTCATAAAGACATTTGGACGGTAAATACAATGGATGAAAGATATGTTTTAATATACTTCTTCAATTGACTGCTTACTTGGCGTCATTGCCTAGGCATAAAGTGAGGGGCTGTCCAAACAGAAAATTACATGATTTAAAACATTTTTTTAAATTAAAATTCTTAGGATTTCATTGTCATAAGTAGCAATGCCATTTTTTTTTTTATAAATATGCATTTTACAAGATTAGGGCAATATCTTGATTTTGCAGAAAGCCTGGCTGCGAACTACTGGACGATGCAGTATAAAGACCTTTTAATCATTCTAGATACAAGGGAAAACTCGCTAGGGGTCGTAAGGCAAACTTTTCTGCCCCTATATATTCCTATACACGTTTCGCCATTTTTTTTATCCATCAGCTTCATTTATTTTCCTCATATATATTGACATGACATTGCATGAATTTTTTACACACTTTTTTTAATATCGTAACATAGCACCTACAAATTAAACAAACTGTCAATTCACACGGATAGTCCTTATACACCCCCAACTGAAAAATAGTTCTGATTCTTGATATTCTACAGATAGTATAAAACTGTAAAATGGTTTGTATTAACATTAAATTCTGCTTACCGGTATATTTGGCTACAGTCACTACTGCAGAAGATATGGATATCAACCCGAAAATGCCAGATTTAAACGATTACCATTTTACATGATTTTCATAATCATTTGAGAATAAATATATTTTTGGAAAGGCCAAACAGAGTCACAAAATTACGGGCTAAAATTCCAAAGTTAAAATAACCATTGTATTCTTTTCATATTCATTAGAAATATGTCAGTCACATGGTTTCTTATTAAATTTTTTTTCAAATTTATTATCAATTATAATAATTTTCCAGAGACTTATTTTGTCATTAAATTCAAAACGCAAGACAAAGTAACATAAAGAAAGAATTCTCATACTATTATCATGCAGGTATATTTTAGTTGAATCTGTTAATATTGCCTTATTCAGTTAGATTATAATCACTTATTTGCATTATCACATCAGGGTTGGAACCAAAGAATTACAGATGAACGATTACAGTAAAGGCCTCCAATTTCCAAAATTTACAATCACATGCCACAATCCAAAAGCGAACTGCACCAGAAAAACACATGTCAGACCAAAGACAAACACAAATAACGATAATAACTCGGGACTTGCAAAATCTAGAGGTATAGTTAAACCGGTTAATGGGCTCCCAAACCTACCCTTTCTCTTATCTGTTTTCCTAAAGTATTATAATCATACAAATAAAACCCAATACAGATAGACTTTTAACTCTGGGACCACTATCTTGGAAAAAAAACAGAATTTGACAAAACGTAATTAAGAAAGATGGATCAAAGAGTGCTAGACGCTTGACTGCCGGCTAGCTTTGCTGGAATACACTGTCGCACTACAGAAGAAAATCGAATTCCAAACTACCAGAAGGGATTGGCAAAGAGTCGTCATTTATTTCAGTAGACATCAGTAGTATCAGTGAGAAGCCAGCATATGTGTTAAATCTTCAGCTCATTGGATTCCAAAGCCAACTTAAAAAGTCCATGTATAATATACCGTCGATATCTACTATTACTTGAGAATGTAAGTAACGACCAAGTTTTTCTTTTTTTTTATAAGTTTCTGGTATTTTTTAATAACATTTCTATAAATATGAAGATGAGAAATGCCCTTTTAATTAAGCTGTTTGCCAGTCACGTTTAATTTAAATATCAAATGTTCATATCTTTTTGGCTTTTGGCTTTACATTAAGTTCATTTTAGGTATTTGTTCTCTCTCAGTTTTTTAACATATTTGATTTTAGGGTCTCCAAACGTTTAGATTTTATCTGCACTGAAGAGACATAAGTTGTCGAAATGCGCATATGCAGAAAATAAATTCACAGTAACTTCGGTATTTAGTTATTTGTTACCACTGGGTCGATGACTCTGCTGGTGGACTGTTAGTCCCCGAGGGTATTCACCAGCCCAGTAGTCAGTACTTCGGTGCTGACCCGAAAGCCGATTTTATTTCGAACCGTGCAATATCTAAATGTTTGTAAATTTTGTTGAAAACTAAGGAGTATCTCGGTCCTTAGCTTATTTTGGCTTTACGTTTAGATCATTTTAGGTATTTGTTCTCTCTCAATTTTTTAGTATATTTGATTTTATGGACTTCCAAACGTGTAGATTGTATCTGCACTGAAGAGACATAAGTTGTCGAAATGTGCATATGCAGAAAATAAATTCACAGTAACTTCGGTATTTAGTTATTTGTTAAACCTTCAGTAATTAGGGAAACATGGTACTCTGGTTTAGATACGAAGAACCTTGTCGCAAACCAGTGTAATTAAACTGCTCAATCCATATCGACCAGTCAATATTTCTAGATACAAGAGCAGACTTACTATGGGCCATAAGAAGGCAACATTTCCTGCACCCACATTCCTGTTCACGTTTTTCCTTTAAAATTATTATCAGTATCATTTATCAGATTCATCTATATCAACAATCTGTATCAGCCTCATTTATGTTAACATGCCTTTGTTAAAATCTTCATTTTTATTTTTGTTTTCACATTTTTGCAACAATTGGTCTCATAGCACCTCTAGAAATTATGGTGGCCATTTCGCGTTTTCGTGTTTTCGCGTTTTCTCCTTTTACTTTCCACAGAGCAAAAACGTGAAAGCCCGAAATCGAGAAGGCGAAAACGCGAAAGCGAAAACGCAAAATCGAGAAGGCGAAAACGCGAATACGGGAAAGCGAAATCACGAAAACGGGAATTGAATTTCACTTCATGTTTTCGCGTTTGCGCTTTTGCCTTCGCGATTTCGCGTTTTCGCTTTCGCGTTTTCGCATTTTCGTGTTTTTGCATTTTCGCATTTTCGAGTTTCGGATTTTGGCGTTTTCGCATTTTTGGCGTTTTTGTCTCGGAAGTAATGATCTAACGCATGCGTCATGTGGCCATCTCAAACTTTATAACTTCAGTTGATAGCTACATATATATATAT
>MJUU01048821.1:36975-49371 GCA_002080025.1 Modiolus philippinarum
GTCCAAAGAAGAACTGGCAGACTTACTAGAAATACAAAGGACTCAAAAGTATTTAACTAAAGTAAAAGAAAGAATCGTACGTCCTCCTAGAGTGTGGGTGTGCAGGGAATTACAAGAAGTATTTGTTTAGTTGTGCACCGAGTCCTAGTTTGTTTTTTACTCCTATTACACTCTGAACTATTTTTTTTGTTTAGAAGTCGTGCCTTAAACAGGTTAATGCAGAGTGTAGACCGATGGAAAAAGAGTAAAACCTATAAGATTTTTGTTTTTCTTATGAGATGTTTAAACCGTAAACATCGTAAAAAACGTGAGTGAAATCTAGACCGTTTTACCCGTCTCAACCGTAGTGAATAACAAATCTTACATGTTTGTTTGTTCTATAGTCCCGTCAGTAGTAGTTAATATGGGAAAAAATCTGCGTTTTCAAAAACACGTTTTTTTTAAAAACGTGTTTTTTTTTGTTTTTGTTTTTTTTTTTTTGAAAACGCAGATTTTTTGGGTTAGTTAACTACTGGGCTTGGACCCCCCTTTTTTTCTGGACAATCATGTATTTTCAAATGAATATCCTGAGAAATACCCCCAAAAATTTTCGCGCCTCGCTCCGCTCCGCGAAATTTCATTTCATTTCCAATTGGAACCCCCCCCTTTTCTAATTGCCTGGATCCGCGCCTAAATGTTGCTACAAACAAACGGGAATCTGACTTTCAAAAAGTAAAGTAATCATGTTTGTCAATATGCCTAGTTTTTAGTGTTGTTAATTTCAAGATGAGGGCCAAGCAACGAGGCCTATGTGTATATGTAGTATTTATAAAACTTTTAGATCGCGCTAATGGGCAATACATTTTGAATATATCCTACTGGATAAATTCTGTCCATTAAGCAGCCATTCGATAACAACTGTATTATCATATTATGGATATCGATTTAATCACAAATAAGGGTGATGCCTACTTGCAACCGGCATATATTGCTAAGGTTTGCCAAATACCTGCCATAGGTCGGTGGTTATCACCGGTTAATCCGGCTTCCTTCATCACTTAAACTGACCACAACGACACAGACGAAATAATAATACTGCTGAAAGTTGCGTTGGACCGCATACCAACGAACAAACAAGGACAATTTTATCTTTCTGAATGTCAATTTTGACAAGTTTGGAGGACTTCAACGGAGTGAACAGACAGAGGTTGCAAGGTTTTAAGGGAATAGTAATTCACTCTATAATTAACATTATACATCGACAACAAAAAAAGGGAAACAATATAAAATCAACAATACAAAAACAATTTTTGAATCACTAGATCGCGTGTACATACCTATCTAATACATTGACATACAACAACCGACAAATCAACAATCAGAAAACTAAAACCGAAAATCGAAAGTCCAGATGAACACAATATATCAGCAACAGCGCACAAAAACATCAAAAATGAAAAATAAAGATGACTGATTACGTGTACATGTAAATAGTTCTTGCTCCTCTCTTATAAAGTCTGTGAATTATGAGTCATTCCTGTGAACCAATTGGCTGTAAATCTTTGAAATGATAACATAGACCTTTATCCTTGTGATTTCATCTTTATGTCTTGTGACTAGGCTTTAAAGACTCTATTGTTACTGAAATAAAATATTGAATTGTACTTAAGTTCAATGTAAATGCCTTCCAAGGATAACATATTAATTGAGTTGCAAGATGCTCTCATATTGGTTAAAGAAAAGTCGGTTTTACTTTGTCGTTACGTCAAAAAGCAAACTCCAATGAATTAATTAGAATTTTTGGAATCAAAATTCATAAAAAGGAATTGCTATTATCAAATCTCCTAAACGAAGATGGTAGTCTTTTTTGTTGTGCCTTCCATCTTTCTGTAGGTGAATGTGAACTTGTCTAAAAAAATCCCATAAACCACTAAACATAGAGCATCCAAACTTTTTATGATGCTAACTGAATACAATGTATGTACAAGTATCATCTTTCAAAATTACGTATTGTCATATTCTCTCCTTTCAAGATTGTGGTCATGGAGTTAGTAGTCTACCTGTATTGGGTTTTATTCGTATGTTTACTATAGGGAAACGGGACAGATAAAGAGGAGGTTTGGGTACCCATAAACCGGTTTAACACTACCGCTGGCTTTTGCAGGTGCCAGTACCAAGTGCCAAGTGCGGCTGCCCCGAGTTCCTATCGTTGTTTACGTTTGTCTTTTGTCTTAAATTAGTTTTTTTCTGTGTAGTTCCCTAGGATATTGTGGCATGTAATTATACTTTTCAGCCATTGTAGGCGTTTCCTGTTGTCCCTTTTATTTCATCAATAAAATGATTTCTAATACGTGTCCATTAAGGGTACATTTGGTGTTCAAAGGGGTTTGCCATGATAATCTTAAAGGGAAATGATAATTTGGATGTTTTTCACTGTGTCTTGAAAACTATAATCATTAGTTTCACGAAACCTTATTGGAACATTGTGTGTCATTAAAGATAGGGTTCCACATCATTGGAACTTTTAATAGGACTACCGTTGACATGGAAACATATCAAAACATCAAAATTGTGTAAAAATAATATTTTTTTTTATTTACAGCTATTTCTATCACATAGATAATGAAGAGAACCCCTGTCTATTTTTAAAAGTTGTAATAAAATTGGTTCTTGTGGATAATTGAATATTGGACAATGGAAATTAAAGCAGAAACATGGATTTTTTTTTTAGAAAACATGACTTCTGCAGCTTTTTTTTCTAATCAGCAACATTTGTAAACGAGATATAAAGGAGAACCATGTCAAAATTGTTTTAAAATGGCCTCACAATGCCAAAGGCTTTGATATCAGAGTTCCTTTGGGAGACTTATGTATGAAAATGAAAAGAGATGGGGTAAATGTCAAGGAGACAACATCCCATCTCCAGGTTAACAATACCCAAAACAAAGCATCTAGGGGTCACCGTACGGTTTTCAACACTGTGAGGAACCTCACACCATATAGCAAGCCCTAAATGGCCCCAAAAAGGTGAAAAGTGAATAAATCAATGGAAACAAACCACATCCAATAACCCGAATATCAAGAAACTAAAATTTTATAAGAAGACAAGGACAAGCCAAAGACCAACATATTCATTGACTTGGGATAGGCGCAAAAATTGCGGTGGGGTTAAACTCAGTTTGTTGGATCCAAACCCTCCCCCTATGCGTGGTGAATGGCTAAAAAATAAATACACAAAAGACTCACAGTAAAAATCAAACTAGAAAAAAACTTATCAAGACGAGTACCTTTACAATGAAGTACATAAAACATGAGGACAATACACATAGGTACTGTCCTGGCAAATGCTCGCAGTTACTGACAGCCAGCTAAGGACATAATTTCCGTTGACTATGATATCAAGCCTTCTTGCATATGAACTTCAATTAAAATACTTCTGAATAGATTTCGTACAACAACATCATCAATTATTATAGAAGAACATGATCTTGTGCAATGCCAAATACTGCCAAGATGAAAAACTGTTTTATTTACGGTGTAAAGCATTTAGGAGCTGATTAATATCTTTGCCAACAAAACCCAGAAGTAAAGATTTAACAACAATGCTGTATTTATATCCTTTATGAATAAGTTTGTTCATCGGATTAATAAGTTTGGAAGGACAATTTTGAATTTATGCGCTTTGTAAATGATATTTCCATAGAAGTTTGGATGTGAAATGCCCTGTAATAAGTCAATGTATGTATAATAAAATTTAGAGAATGTTTTTATCAATTTATGATATCTAAACCCTTGATGCAAAAGTTTTTCAGTTAGACAAAGATTTCGGTCGTTGTTATCGATTATTTATTATGAGTTTACCAAACGAAATAAAATTTCTCAGGTATATTACTAAAGACCATGTGATCGAAGTATACATATAGCTGAAAGAAATAAAACAATTTCGAAGGGCTAACAAAGAGAAAACAGAACATTTTAACCAATTATTCTAATTTAAGCGTCCACTACAAGGATGATGTGCTCATCTTTATAAATCAAATTCCAAGAAAATACTAATTTACTAGGAATTAAAGAGACTTCCGTGTTGTACAGCAATCATGAAAGGATACGGAGTAAATGCACATGAGACAAAGTCTCTACAAATGCATGGAAAAAACAAGCAATGGAACAACGCTTTTATTGATTTTTTTATCTTGAAATGCTCATGAGGCATTCACTATACCTCATAGTAAGTTAAAAATTTGCTGTTTAATATTGAGGAAATTAAGTTTGAAATTTGACCAAACTGCCAATATCTGAGTGGTAAATATACCTTCTTCTTAAGCATATCTTATAGTTGAATTTACTGTCGGGCATCAGCTTAAACTGCTAATTTAAGTCAGGTATATATTCAGCCTTTGTATCCTTCTTCTCTTAAAAATTATATTGCCGTCACCATATCGATGAAAATATGACGTTCCTGTGTCATAAATGAAGCTATAGATTTACCGTCTTCACGCAGTCGACATTACCGGTTTTTACTTTACCCTTGTTAACAAACTTGCAGTGTGATCGATATGGTGTAAGGATAAGGACACGCCCAACCTTCCGAATGACCTGATTTAAAAGTACAAGCAGTGTATGATGTCTAATGTCTCTGTTGTTCTGATTTCTCGTTTTTCATATATCTTAACTTTTTTTGTAATTTGCCTGAATTAAGTGCATTCAGTAATCTACTACCGTTATTCAAAATGCCCAAAGGATTTTCGATGTCCAAGGATCATAACTTTGTTTAATTTGCCTATGAAACATCCAATAAAATCCAAATATCTACTTTATAAAGCCCCCGTCACACTGGGTAAAGTTCGTACTACGTTCTCATGAAGTCCTAAAAAATCAAATGAACGTGGCAAGAACTTGCTGAACGTAGTAAAGGGGTAATAGAAACTTGAATGATCGTAGTACAAACTTTATTGAACGCAGTACGAACTTCAAGGACGTGAAGGACGTGGAATAATTTTGAGCATGTTCAAAACAAACGTGGTGAGAACGTGATGGTGAGAAAACGTAGTAAAGACCTACTAAGAACGTATTGAGAACGGCGTGGACGTAGAAAGTACGTGGCATGAACGGACCAAAAACTTCATGGACTTGGCACAGATGGGATGAAATTCTCTGCCGTCTATGCTACGGTCTTACTACGTCCTTAAAGTTTGCAATACGACCGTTGGAGTTTTTAATACGTTTTCACTACGATTTCATATAACGGTATTTTTCAGTCAAGTTTGTATCACGACCTGGTAAAGTTGTTGATGCGTCTTTAACACGTCCATCAAGTTTCTACTATGTTAAACGTACGTTCTAGCGGTTTTTACGCCGTTTGTTGTAGGTTTTTGCTAGGTTTTTGACTACATTTTCGACATGTGCATAATCAATTTTTTCCCATTCAATATCTGTCAGTGGAGGTCTATATATAAAGTCAATATCAAATGCGTGCATTTTAAAAGTTAATTTAATTTCTATTTACTAATAATGTTCATATAAACTCCAAAGATTTAATACACATGACACTTCAGATACCAATAAAGCCTGTGAATAGTCAATTGCCGACAATGGACATTTAAGATAATGCAATAATTGAATTTCACCTGCTTATTGCGTACCCTCTCAGTGTTATAAACGCCTAGTTAAGGTAGTAGATCTTTGGTAACCGCAAATATTCCACAGATTGTTTTTTTTAATTTGCAGTAGGAAACAAATAATGTACTAATTTACTTCAAGAAAATAAATTGAAAGGTGTCAATCTATAGTTAAAATGTACCAAAAGCAACCCTTAGTTTGAAATTCTGTTCAGAACTCACTCATGAGGTACCTCTGTACCGTATTTATATATAAGAATCGACATGGGTTAGCCATAAATTGCAAAACTGCTTCATAGAAACATGGAGACCTTAATATGAGATAATAATGATCATAAGCATGCACTAAGTGTTGATTTGCAGTACAAAAACATTGCTGAAATCACAGCTTCATTCAATTTCTTCATGGTGAAAAACCTGTGATTTATTTTTCACCAAAAACTTGGCACAAAGGATCCTCAACACATATGACCCATTTCAAAATTTTATAAAAATCTACCATGCCGTGTTTGCAAAATGTCAGGAAAACTGCATACAAAGTCTTAAATATTCCTTACTGCTAGAAAGGATCACCCCCGTTGCCAAATATCTGACTTTTATTATATTTTAATATTTCAGAATAATATTCAAAACCTTGATATTTTATTGCTTTATTTTTAAGTATCTTAAGTATTTTGTAAAAAAAAGGAGTGTAGTTTCACGATAAGACGGATATTTGATTCCAGTTTATGATAAATATTCTAAATATACCAATTATGACAAGTAAAAAGGATTTACCTTAAGGTATAAATATATTCTACAAATTTAGATTCGGCACTGCTAACATTTAACATTTAATATGGCATCTTGTATATTTTTTATAAAGACAAGGCTTTCCAAGAACAATATTTTAAGATGGCGCCCTTCAATTACTGCAATTAAGTACCATTGGCACACGCACAAAACAGAATATGGAATGGTTCAATTTTTAGTTCTTAATGTTATCTTTTTATTTCCGTGCATTGTAGCTGTCTCGCGTCCTTGTTTTGTCACTGTTTTTCACTATTGTCGTTTTTGCCATGTCTTTGGACTTCGATTTTTGTAATCATCACTTCCCTTGTTCCTCCGGTATTCTACTGTCGTCGTTTCTTAACCAAACTAGGGTTTTTTTTTATTTATTATTGTTTCACTTTTTTACAATTGCGAGGCATGTTCTTAATAAGTTACAAAATGCCGCACACACTGGCATTCGTTCTGTAACGTTGGGTGGGTCGAAAATTTTTGAAAATGCTCAAATTTTGCAATGTTTGCAAACATTTGGTTGATAAATACAATATGCACACATTGGATGAACGCCAGAGGTATGTTATACACACGCTTAATGTGATATATATACATAGTAGCTTCTCGCTTGTTGTTTAAAACGTGTATAAACTTGTACCTAACGAGTAAGGTATAATGTATCTGCCAGTGTTTGTGTTATAAATGACTGGTTTATGAACAAGTTAAAAAAAATCCATTCCACAGAATGAAAATCAATGCTTTAATTTGTTTCAGCATCACATTGATTGAGATGATTTGAAATAAAATTTGTGGTTTTCTTTGGTGTTACCAATCCTGTAATTCTGCACATTTTCGGTTTCACTTCTATTTTAACACCATTTGATTTGACTTGGAAAAATACTTAAACTGATCTGAAGATCATCAAAATCTGATCTTTCACCCATGTAGACGTTCGACTGTTCGTTAGACGCCCGTTATGCACGCGTTCTGCATACTTCAAGTATGCTAGTAAAATGTTGTTTTTTTTATATAATGGTATGCCCTGTTATGCTTTGTGTATGCTGCATATAGGTCATTAATATTTCCCGTGTGTTGAATGAAAATCATCAGTCTGACGTAAAATGTAACCAACAAGAGAATTTCTTCAGCAAATGCTATCGTTTGATACTAAAATTGTCGAAGTTTTCGAACATTGGCTAGAACGTCATAGTGTGACAGGGCCACAAATCAAAACCGTAACGTCCGGTTCGTCAGCAGCGTCGAATAGAATTCCAAGTGGAAATTATGGAAGAAGGAAGGCATTAAAGATACCGATCCAATCAGACCACTCCTAAAGCTAGTTAAATTCCCTTATTAGAATTGAAATAAACCATGTTTGTCCGATACTTTGTTATTTAAGTATAATTTTTTTTATATTTCATTACATCGGTAACGCTTGGGATAAAATATTACAAAAAGAACATCGAGCCCACAAGGTATGGCTACAATGATTTCACCTTTTTTTATTGTCTCCAGTACAAGCTCTGTACAAACGTATTGGAGACCTACTTCAAACTGGATGGTCGCACTGGAGTCGTAGCAAGGACGTAGTTTGAAAGTAGTAAAGACGTGATGAACGCAGAAGAAACGTAGTAAGGACTTGATAGACCTACGAGGAACTTGATCATAAACTTTAAAGACGTATATCGATCTTAGCACTGACGTAGAGAAATCGTTGTAAAAACTTTAAAGCTATATTTTATCCCGTTTTCACTATGTTCCAGAAAGTTTTAAGAACGTACTAAGATCTTGATGGTCTTTGTCCCAGTGTGACGGGGGTTTAAGGTAACGTCGTTCGATCGTTTGCTAAAAAAACAAAATAAAAAAAATCACATTAACATTTTTGAAATTTGACTTTATTTTCATAGTTGGTGTCTTATAAGAAACTGAAGATTCTTACCCTACCAATGCACCTTGTCTCGCTTATATGAATTTATAATCTGTTGATTCAATATGATTGGTTAGCTTGACAGGGAATACGAGACCGTATTCCCGAGGTAGGAAAACAGGCTAAGAAGTAGTTCACAAAAATTGTCTCCCCTGTAAATTTGTTTACATGTCATCTCCTCAAATAAACAAGATGTGTAACGACACAGCCAAGGTAAAAAAAAATCAAATTTCTAACCTTTGTGGTATTTTTTTTACATTTCGCATACTATGCATCTTCTGCTGCAACAAGCGCTGCATGGTGCAGATATATGAGAATAATAGGATCTTGCATAAGGTCAGATTAAAGATCGGCATATCTTTCACAAGTGTAAGAAATTTCGTCTTTTCTCGAGTGGAGCATAGCGAAACGAGAGGGAAAGACGTAGAATTTCTTACACGAGTGAAAGATATCCCAATCTTTAATTTTGATCTTATGCAAGATCTTATTTCTTCCGTAAAAAGCGAAAAGAAACGACTGGTAACCTTTACTGTTTGAACAATGTTGTCGCCATTTGCGTATTCTTTACATTGTGACGTCATGTGTTTTATGACGTTAAGTCATGGTTACGATTGTTGTATCACAAAAATCAACACGTCTGGTTGGTCATTTCCAGTGTGAGATGAGGTCGCATATATCGATCTCACATGGGTCATCTCCCACTGTAAACCACCATTTACGGAAGAAATATACCATTGTCCTTGATTAATTCATAAAACAATGTTTTAAAACCAATTCTAGCTGATAGTCAAAACCGTATTAAAGAAAAAATCCTAGCCACCCAGAAAGGGCATGGGCGGAAATAAAATTTAGGTGTATTATTAAATATACAATTATACATCGTATAAACCATATAAAATTGATTTCTATGGCAAGCGAAATTAACCAAAATGCAGAGAAACCCGGTTTTGGTTAGCGAAACCGGGTTTCGCTGTCTGTAAAGGTAGGTTTCCTGCCTGGAAACCCAGGGTTTCCTGGACTAAACTCGACTTTAGTACTGCAAATGTAAGTTTCCTCTTAGAAATACATGCAATGCTCAGCATCCAATGGGTTTCTGAAGCTAAACCCAAGTTTCCTCATGCAAATGTAGGTTTTCCTCACCGAAACCGGGTTTCGCTCTGAGAAACTTAGTTTTGGTCAGAGAAACCTGCAGCCCTTTTCACAAAAAATCTTACGATAAGAAATAGTCGTAAGTCTTTAACATTTCATATTGACTTACGATTAAAATTTATCGTAAGATGTTTTGTGAAAAGGGATGCTGGTTTTCATGCCAAAAAACTCGACTTTCCAGTAGCAAATGGTAGTTTTTCTGTTTAATTACATAGAAGGCTGAGGGTTCTATGAATTTATGAAGCTAAACCCAAGTTTTTTCATGCAAAGATGGGTTTTAGACAGCGATTTTATTTCCTCATAAGAAATACATAATAGGCTGATCTATGGAACGCCACAGCTGTCTTATGTGGAGCTCTGACATTGCTTGATATGGTGTCGTGTTTACTTGATTATATTTTGTTATTATATAATATGGTTCTGACATTTCTTTATAATGTTGTAATATTACTCAATATAATTTTGATATGACATGATATGGTTGCGTAATTACTTGATATGGTTTTGGCATTATTTAATGTGGTTATGGCGGTAGGCAGTGTGGTTGTGTCATTAGGCAATGTGGTTGTGTCAATAGGCAATGTGGTTTAAATATTTCATGATGTGGTTGTTTCATTACGTACTGTGGTTTCTTCATTACGTATTCTAGTTATTTCATTACATATTGTGGCTTTTCCACTACTTTATGTGGTTGTTTCATTACGAATTGTTGTTTTGTCAGTTAGAAAAGTAGTTTTATTATTACTTAATGATGTTTTGTCATTGCATAATATAGTTTTTACATTTCTTAATGATGTTTTATGGTTATTCAATATGGTATTGTCATAACTTAATGATAATTTGATATTACATGATGTGGTCGCACAATTACTTGATATGGGTTTGTCATTATTTAATGTGGCTGTGGCAGTAGGTAATGTGGTTTTGTCATTAGGCAATGAGGTTTTAACATTACGTGATGTGTATTTGACATTACGCTATGTCGTTGGTTCATTATGTATTGTAGATTTTTTATTTCGTAATGATAAATCGTCAGTTCGTAATTACAATTAAATCACTTGTCAATGTCGTAGAGGCACTAATCAATTGGGTTTTAGCATTAAGCGTTGAGGATTTAACTTTTTATAAGGTTTAAATATTACACTACATAATGTGTTTCTTCCATTGCTTGATGTGGGTTTGACATTCTTTGATGTGGACATGTCAGTTGTTGGATGAGGTTATATCACGTGACCAATTAGGTTGAAGATGGTACGGGAAGTACATTTTCGTAAATAAGGCAGAATGCTGTAGAATTTTGCGAAGATAAAGCATTTTATATTCCATTTCTAAATGTTAAAAGTTTATCTGTTATTCGTTTTAGTTACAGTTAAACTCATGTTTTTCATTGGGTTAAATGTGTGACCCGAGCTTTCTAAATTAAGTGCAACAACCCTGTAGGATTTTAACTATTTTCCACTTCAGGAATCAAAATTATAGAGAACAGTGCACACTATTAAAGTTGAAGAGCCTTTTAAAATTGTTTCAGCTTTTTATTTTATATTTCAGTACTTATTTACTTAAAACTGGGAATCTAACTTAACTTCTTTGAGTATTAAAATGTGTAATCCAGAGATATAATGCACTTTTCATTTATGTATTTCTCTTTTAATTATGTCTCAACAACGATTTAAATGCTATTCAAGAGTCTTTAAAAATGGTATGTAACGTTTAACCACAATAAACAAAAAACAAAATGCGTGAATACAACCATAATGTTCCATTAAAAATCGTAATTTGTTAATACATATAAACATTCGGGAAGCAGTTTTTCGTCCGATAGCCACTGGTATAGTCATCTCAATAATATCTGAACTAAACGAACAGAGAATGAACCTGTATCGCTAACCTGAAAAAAATGCTTAATAACAAGTTTTCTATGTTCTGCGCTGGTGGCCATGTTTTTTGTCGAATCGGAACGAAATGGGCAATCATTATAAAGAACTGTCTCTACACCATTCCAGTACAGTTTACTTTAATTTGCTTCTGAATCAATGGCTTCACAGCTGATGTTGAAAATTTTGTTTCCCTCACAGGAACCATTGTTAAGCTATGTTTTGTACTTGCTGCCATGTTTTCGTCAGATCGGAACGAAGTTTTTGAAGGACCTACTATGCAACTTTTCTGTAAGGTTTCGTGTTACCGGTATTTGTTTAGGGGTTATAGAAGATGATCAAAATATGATTTTCCAGTAATGCCAATGTTAATTTTTGTTTTGTGCTAGCGGACATGTTTTTGTAAAATCGGAAAGAAATGGCATGCAATCTTTGTAAAGGACTTTCAATACACCATTCCTGTAAAGTTTGGTGAAATTTGCTTCAGTGGTTTCAGAGTAGCTGATGGAATTGCGTTTTTCCCAAGAGTTTTATGTTAAATTCATGATGTTCCCTGCTGGTGACCATGTTTTTCGTCGGATCGGAATGAAATGAGCAATCTTTATTATTTTCTTCCAAACCCCATTCCTGAAAAGTTTTGTAGAATTTGCTTCGGTGGTTTCAGAGGAGTTGACGAAAATGGTGTTTTTCACACAGGGTCCTGTTAAACCAAGTTCTGTGCTTGCAGTCATGTATTTTTCTGTCGAATCAATACATGGACAATTCGTGCAAACCCGCCCTTCATATGTCATTACAGTACAGTTTAATTAAATTTACTTCAATAGTTTCAGAACAGATGATGAAAAAGATATTTTTCCCATAGATTCCATTCATGTTTTGTCGGATCAAAACGAAATGAGCAATTATTGTGAGAGAAATTTTCGGCCATTGTAGAGGTTAGTAGTGGATCACGCCTCTTTGGATCCATGGATCAATAGGACCTATGTTAAAAGCAATCCAAACTCCCTCAGAAATTCCCTTGCCTTGATTGATCGATCATCCGACATAATTATCATATTCATTGATTTTAAAAGGTTCAATTCTGTTA